>MU873097.1:0-13163 GCA_036418205.1 Ostertagia ostertagi | reverse complement strand
GAATATTTTTTTTCAAAAGAAATGCGGTCACTTTCGTGGATAAAGCACCTTATTCCTAAACACCTAAAATTCGAACTAATTCCCAACAAACATAAACAAAACAAATGAGCGAATAGAGCAGAAGAAGTGCTCACAAAAGATACACCAGTTGATATAAAACAATAGCGTTTCAGAGGAAGAATTTCAATTTGAAAATTGCCATGGCTTATCGGTCGGCCAATTCGAAAAGAAACAGGGCAAAACCGTTTTTTGGTACCTTTTCTTTTCTGGTTAACAAATGGTGGAATGTTCAGAAGAGGTCATGAGTAAGTAGAGGGTACATCATTGATTGATTTCTCCGAAGGGAACATAAAGTTAGAGCTAGTTGTCGGTTTGGTCAATTTTTGTCGGCGGGACCTCCCATTTCACGCAGGCCTAAAATTTGAAAACCATGGAACATAGATGGAAGAAGAACACGATATTTTGTAGAGCAGACAATTCTCTTTCGAATGGTATATGATTCGATGTAAAAGCATGAGGATTTGGATGAAAATTTTTTGGTTGAAAAAAAGCGACACTATTTATGAGACAACCTAATACTTCGTATTAAAGGCCGAATCGCCTCGTTTAAAGGACGAATTCACGATGAAAAAGCAACCCATTTCAAATTAACCTAGGGATGGTGAGTGGTACACGAAAGAAGGAAGAACCATGAGAAACGGCCCAGAACCCGAGAAATGGGACCCCTTCCTTGCCCGTTGATTTGCGCATTGATGCGACTCTTATCGCTGTGCCCTCCTCAACATCACGCTCTCTCTGCTATCTAATCAATCCCACGTATAGATCTGCGGCGAGTGATCAGCTGGTCGGTGGGCGGAGATCGCAGACAGATCCGCCAACTTTGAGGCATAATAGGTCGCCGAGGTCAAATTTTTCGATGCGAATTGCGCATCAGTTCGCACCCTCAGGAGGTCCGTGGGTTACTCAACTAGGTAAATTACTTCTTCCTCGACCTCCATTCTAATCGTGAAATCCTCTTTAAGGGTTTTTCTTGTTCGTAGTGAAAATTCAATACCCGGCGCGGTTTCAGAGGCTTTAGTCCCTTCAAAATCGAACTTTTCTAAAAATTATCAGTGAGCGTTTAATACTTGTTCCCCTTTTTCATCTACCACTCATTGCTCACTTTTTATAGGTTATTCAACACATCGACAGAAGGTAAGCAAACCAGCCCTTTTGTCGTTTATGTGGGCATATGCTCAATGTTGGGAGGGGATGGGGTTCCACGGAACCGACTATTCAACTACGGTCGGGTAACGGTTAGACTGAGAGTAATGACGCATTGACCAAAGACCAGGGGGGTAAGTGAGAATGCAAGCTGGATCCAGCAGCTCCGCAAGGGGCTGTGTTTGTTATTCAGGACTAAGACCTTGGAAAGAGGAGCGACCTGCGCTCTTTCGCATGTTCGGTCCTTTAACACGTTGACGACAGCGCAGGACACATACGTCCCGCACTTTGCAGGCCATGACGGACAGCGCGGGACGTATGTGTCCTGCACCCATTACGTTCCTTTTTTCAGCGCACGCGTGATTCTTTTATAAGTTTATTGTGTTTGCTCCATGGAATAAACCCTAGCTTAGCCACAAACATAGTAGCTCTCGTGAAATGGGTCACGTATATTTTAATTTAGGAGGAGGATTTTCGGCCCGCACGAAATATTTAAGTCTGATTAATTTTTAATCGTTCCCATTTCTCTCCATGAATATAAAGGAAGGTTAAAAGACTAGTAGAAGTAAATAGGTGTCCTAAGAGATGATAACTATATTGTTTTTGTTAAAATGATGAAAGTGAAATAGCTTTTGAGGTCAATTGTAGCTAATTCTGTCAATTTTTGCATTTTCATTGTTATTTCAAGTCTTTGTATCGAAATTCCATTATTTATACCTCTTGCAAGCGTTTACTCACTTGAAATCACTGTTTCAATTTTGCATCACCCATGTTTTATGTATTTAGCACTCAAAATCCAGCTCGAATTACCTGAGGCGTCCGCGCTTGCAAAATCTCCCCGGTCCCACGCGGCCAAAAAAGCCAAAACGCGCATTGTCGTCAACGTGTTAAGGCTTAGACCTGACGTGAGCATCAAATCGAGGCGATAAGAAAGGAGGGATTCGAGTTAAAGTAGTAGGTCAACCGACGGGACCGGCTACACGCGTCCTCAACATCAAATATACGTCGCCTCAGTGAGAATGCCAAAAGCGAATGTTTGCTTCTTCCAATGAACAGTCAGTCCTTGTGTGGTGCTGTCGTCGTTTTTTCACCTTTCTTTGCTAAACTTTCTCGAAACTACCATTTCCCCTTCAGTAATATCGTGACTGGTAATGACTATACTATTTTGTGAGTTCAATAGTAAAGGCAACACCTTCGAAACATAAAACGGTAACACATAAATCGAGCAAAAGGAATCTCATCCGTGCGGAATTCTGACGCGCATGCGCGTGCTGCTGTCGTCAATGTGCTAGAGAGCTGTTCTCATTGCATTCACGCACTCGAATGACACTTCTGCCAGCTCCCAAAACTGAATTCATTTTTATGGATAATTTATGGGACAATGCAGGGTTTCTTCTCATGTCGCACTCTGAGACCATCTTGGAATTCGAATTGTCCACGTTATCGGTTCATCGGACACTCCACGAAATACTCTTCGAGAAGAATTTCGGGGTCACCGCTTTACTAAAAGGTATTGTCCTTCAGTTGACGTGGACACCATCAGTCCATGTCGTCGAATTGTCTTCGACCTTTTCTTTTGCTATGAGTTATTGCATCCCGAAGCGTGATTTTCACATGAGTTTTCATCTTGGAGTGATACCGTTGTAAAGCTGAAGCCGTGTTCATGGATAGGTGCGAGTTTGAGAGGATAGAAGAATGTGAGCTTTCACAAAAATGATATTGATTGACATATTGATATATCTACTGCCACGTAACGACGGTACCATTTATCTATCGGATGGTGTGACAGAATAAAAAATAAAACTCGTCGCTTATAACTCCTTTCCGGGATGCGCCACGCATTCCACTTTCAGTGGAATCGTAGTGTTTTTTTAATGCGAATGAGCCCACACAGTGATTGGGCCCGTCAGTTGATGTAAAGGCAATGTTTTTATCATCTGGGGCCGTATTCGATCCTTACCCAGAGGGACGCGTCCCTCACCCCTGCTTCAATCCTCTACAGTTTTGGGGTGAGACAGAAAGGGGTTGTGTCATAGGACCAGCCAACAACGCGTGATGTTGCAGCTTACTTCCACTGTTGAAGCACTCTTTTCCCTGAGGGGTCGCGCTGCTCTAACTGTCTGGGAAGTATGTATAAACACAGAGGTATAGCGGTCCTATGACGCAACCCTTTTTTGTCCCCCCAAAGAGGATTGAATCAGAGGGTGGGGATATATCCCCCTGGGAGTAGGGATTGAATACGGCCCCTGGACAGACGTGGCACTGATTAACCGACGATGAAACGATAGAAGATTTGGTAGGCTTGAACTGCGCGCGTCCAGGATTCAATTCCCGAACCGGCGCCTGTTAAGTGCACAACTTGCCACTGTACCACTTTAGCTCGGATAATAGGTATGCATCAGACACAAGCAAGCGTAATCATGATTTTCATGTTTGCGGTCGTAGCAGGGGCGGATTGATAAAGGGCATATACACTTAGTTTTCCCAATAATGAAGCTTTGAGGTGGAAGGTACGAAAAAATCGATGCGCGTTAGAGCTGAAAGTAGTGGTGGTAGAGGGTGCACTGTTAGCGAAAAATCCAAAAGAAATGGCACAGGACCGCAAACTAGAGGGCACTGCCACCTAAAATAAAATTCTTTTTTCGAAACGAAGAAAAACTATGGCAATTACAATACCAGAATTTAACTTTGCATAGCCCTAGTCCTCGACTTGAACGCAGGCCTTACCTATGCAGGTGGCATGGGCCAGGAGCCGGGTTTTCTAAGCTGCGATGTGCGAGCCTTTCGAAGCAGTAGAAACCTCTTCTCGCTTTTGGCCACTCTTTGTATAATACAAGGCATTGTTTTCTTCCACACCCAAATTATCGTAACATCCGCTTTCAAGAGTAACATAAAAGATATGTGGGTATTGCGTGAGAACAATCTATTATAACATTCGGATCCCGTTGAGACCGCTCGTGATCAAACAATTTGCAGGGATGAGGAGCATAAGGGATTCCACATTTCACGAGCGATGCAGTGAAGCCTAGCCAAGTGGTATATGTCGCAGTGTGCCACAATGGGAAAGACCGAAGCGACCTGCCGCGATCGCTAAGTGTAGCTAATGCCTTTGGCATAGAAAACAAGCGATGCAATTAATACGATTATTAAAGAAGGAAAAGAAACCGGATAAAGCGTTAGTTTTAATTGGGCCCACTTTTTCTTGTGCATCGGCTGTGCAACGCACCGAGTATAGACACTGAGCGTCTACGAGAGAGCTAGGCGAGAGAGTGCATCAAGCAAGAGGACGCAGACACCCTTCGCATAAACCGCCAGCAACTGGGGAAGCATAAGAAAATGAACTTACAAGGCACTAGAATTTTTGTCGCATACTTTAAAGCGGCAGAAACAACACCCATTCCATGTTTGACTGTCGCTACTCACCGGATGGCATTACTCCTCTAACCCAATCGTGAGATTAGCCTCCGAGAAGACGCATACATTCCGTCTCCTTGTCTGTTACGGCTGGCACCTCTAATATAGCTGCTTGGCCAAAGTTCTTAATCCCTCTGCACCGTTGTATCACAGAAAGGGATGTTCACTATCGTGAAATCTCTCCCATGTCCAAGTCCACTGATTAAAGCTGGGTATCCCATTTGGCGGATTCACTGCCATTTTCTTCAGATATTCCCCCTTTCCCGCACGATTTTTTTCTGGAACGGACATCAAAAAAATTAAGTCTCAATACAGACACATGAAAAACTCTTTAAAATTCTGAAAAAAAATACATATTCTTCTCATTCATCGACTTGCTCTGCCACTTTTTTCAAAGTCTCTCCTAGCGTCTTGTTAGGTCACGTGAGGCCCTTGCCCCATGGTAACTTTTTCTAATAGTTTTGTCTTTTTTGCTCGTTTGCCGTTATCTTCTTTCTGCTAGTCTCGCTATCAGTGCGATCGACTTCCCCTTATCTCCATTCGCGCGCAAAGAATTGACATCTTTCTCCGGAGAAGACAGTCTAGACGCCATTTCCATGGTTTCTTTCTGTCATTTTTTACATCACGGAGCGTATTTCCTTTGTTGAAAATTTTATCGATCTTGTCCGAACTGTTTGCTTTCTGATTAAACTACGATTATTTGAACCTGTCTGGAAAGCATTTATAGTAGTGAGCTTGGAGGCCTAATAAACCTTCTCTGGCGTTCATAACTTGAAGGCAGATTCCGTGACTGTATAATATCGGTGAGATCCAGAAATGAAACTTTAGGTGCTAATCGTCTTGCCCTTAGAAGACAAAGCAAGGGAACAATATGAACACCCTTGATAAAACCTTCTTTATGTGGACTTTTTTGGGTTTTGTGCGAGGTCACGGTATAAAAACGTTGTCAGAAAGAGAAACTAGACGACGGGTGTGAGAGAGAGCATAGAGACCAGCGAGATGTGGAAAACTTGTGACGCCAACTTCAAGGCGAAGTACGGGGTTGGCGGGGAGGGGGGGGGGAAGAACCACTGGGATACACGACCATCTAGAACCGCTGTTAGAGCATGCCCTAGCTCTTGCAACCAGTATACCTTTTCCGGTAAGGATTCTTTCCGCCAGATACTCGTGGTAAGTTCTCAAGTACCCCTAAGTTGTTCCTGTTCGTGAAACCAGTGGCTAGAGAGCATCGATGAAATTGAAGTCTATGCTCTTAACTACCATCTAAGGCTGGTTTCATACCCGCGAACTATGCAAGCAGCCTAAGGGCTGTAACCATATAAAATTGTGGCGGCTTCCGTAACAAGTGGTAAGAAAGCACGCGGACGCGAAGCGGCTTGTGCAGCACAAAAGCTTTCTAGCCTAGCCTCTCATCACATTAATTTTACCCGCATAAGTCACTCTAATCAACGGAGCGATGCCATTTCGACGTTCATTTACCGCGTCACGACCAAGTTTGCTCCTGATTCAGTCAATACCCAGTCAGCGATGCCTGTTCCAAGTGCTGTTTTCCTCCTACTATCCTAACGAGCTATGCATACCCCGATGCGTAAAGCACTACCCTAGAGCCATGACCCCCTCGGGATAAGCGAAATTATCAATTTCTCTCTGCAGCGCTAAGCTATTGCCGTTATTTTTGCGGCCATTTCACTTAGTGACCGCGAACCGCGGTCTTCAAAGATTGGTCCTTGCAAGATATAGGGTTTTGTTGCACAAATTTTCCGACAGTCATGTTCCTAAAACATACAGTAAACCGTAGTGAAGAAGCAAGGCGCCCTTCTAATAAAGAGACGTCTCCAAGGGAGAGCACCTCGCAGGCGATAAAAAGTCCAAAAAGCGCTTTGGCAAAACAAACCTCCGTCCTTTTAACTCACTCTTCCCTGCCTGTGTCCACCGGAGCAAACCAAAGCGGCAGGATTCTCGCCGTTGGACTCTACCCGCTAGCAAAAGAAGAGCAAGTTAAGGTGATAAAAGGAGCACGGACGGACTCGCCCACACGAACTTAATGGAACAAGGTCATTTGCCTGTTCGAGCATTTTCCCGAAACAGTTTTCCACACCGCTGTACTTTACTATTTCTGTGTTAGATCCAAACTTTACCAATAATCGCTACCACACCTGGGGATCTCGACGAAGATCCTGGACACAAAGCTCAATCATTTAAAGTAAATTGTAGTTGACACTGCGAGCATATTCCCCCCCTTCTTTTAAAATTGGCCCTCCAGTCGGACTCAAGTCGACTATTCAAAGAAATAGAGCAATCGCTCGCGTCGCGGAGCGCATTTGTGCCGCCACGTGCTTGACTGCTTTCAGACCGTAGCATTTGCGAAACTGATAGCCCAATTGCATTCTTGTGAGGCCAGGACAAAGTCATACCATTTTGCTCACTCCAGGCGACGTCGTCTATAACAACCCAGGTCCCTTGAAAATTCTGTGTCCTGCGATTGAAACGAAATCATACTAGGACCATGAAGTGGCTGACACGTCGGCCTTGCCCAGAACAGCCCACCTTGAACACAAAAGAAAAAAGAAGATAAAAAAGATAGAGATTGACTCTAATAAGCCTTTTCGGATGGCCCATATATCTCTTCCGTTCATATTCGGATGGATTACTACCGCGGATGGTAATAGTATAGCGAGGCCATCCATGCGCAAAGCAAGTTTATTACTTCCGACAGTCTGACCAAGCAAAAAAGCGGCGAAACTGAAGAATCGATTTGTTCTGCGAGTTCGATCTGAGACTTCACAACCGGTTGGACATTTAGTGATCGCAGCCACTCGCCACTACACCATATTTGTCCACTTCAGAATGAAACACTCAAATAAATATCAAGTAGAACAGTATTTTCTGAACGCGCCGTGGTTTCGGTTTTTGTTTAATGTCAGAACCGTTGAAATTGCAGAAGATCCTACGGATCCCTAACAAAAAAATTCGATATTTATTTTCAAAAAGTTTAAAATCATGACGATAATGTAGTTTGAGGGGAGCACTCCTTGTTATCTCATACTTACCAGGAAAGGCATTCAACTTCCCATTGAACTTTAAGTTAAGATCAAAATATATCGATAGTGCTTCAAACCCTGATTACAATTATGGATGCTAAAACGCAAAATAACCTCGAATCTGAGTAGTCACACCGCTGGCTCATACAAACGTACTTAGAAAATGTGTTCCCCTCCGGCTTCCGCAATCCGCCGTTATAAGAGTATCATCGCTCCCATGCCGCTAGGTCATTTCTCATTTCCGTGAGTCAAAATTGAGAGCACCAGCCATGCTATACGGCTGCTCAGAAGCGGAACTAGCACGTAATATCAACGCTTCGACTCGCAGCCAACTTGACTGCTTCACAAAACTATGCCGCAGGTCCCATTTGCGTGTCTTCATTTCGAATTGGTACCAACGTCCAAAAGCTTATCGATAATATTAATCATAACTTACAAAATTCATGAGATTCCAATCCTTCCCCTTTTATACAGAGACATTTCTCCAACCTCTCACTACCACAAGAATAAATAACTCGAAGACTCATCAAAGTGTACCCGATAAGACCGGGATCCCACAGCCACGCTTGCTCAACAATCCTTATATTTTTCACACCTTGTCGCCACTCCTGAACTTCACCTCCAGCCGGCAAAGGACATCATTTCCTTCAGGGATGGTTTACTTACCAGGAAGGTCTTTCAGGGCGTGACAAGCTTTTTGAAAACGGTCTTTTGCATGATATAGGGGCAGATGCGGGAACCACAGAACCATGTTCAATTTTTCCTGAACGGCCCTCTGAATACCAGAAAAGGAGGTCCCTAGTTCGATTCCTCGTGGTAACAAATTTTTGCATTTCGAGTTGACGTGCCAAAATTCGCGCAAAATGGAGTTAGAACCAACCAGAACAATCAGAACTCCATTTTGCGCGAATTTTGGAACGTCAACTCGAAATGCAAAAATTTGTCACCAAGAGGAATCGAACTAGGGACCCCCTTTTCTGGTATTCAGAGGGCCGTTCAGGAAAAATTAAACATGGTTCTGTGGTCCCTATATCATGTAAAAGACCGTTTTCAAAAAGCTCGTCACGCCCTGAAAGACCTTCCTGGTAGACCGCAACGCAGCAGAAGTTAACCATTATGAGATCTCCCACTACAACGATAATACAAAGGTAATATTTAAATATCGCACTTACTGCATCGATGATCTATTGTATCTTTCACACCAAATTTCCAGCACCTATACCCGCACGCTCGGTATACATCGTTCCGACTCTGGCAATCCTTCCGCTGACGCGAAGCGAGCCAAAACTCGATCCACAGATCCTGCCGTAGAAGTCACCCTGCCTTTTTCTATTCTTCATGAAACGGAGCTCCCAGAACGCCTAGTAATACAGCAACACCAAAACTGATGACGCCTCATGTCCAACTGGGACATTAAAACTGGGCCGACCTGCGTAATAAGAGGAAAAAACCCAGCCCCAAGGGGGAAACCCAGAAACACATAACAGTTCTCCACGCTGCCCAGCACCGTCCCCCCCTAGCTTATCCAAATCACAGAAACGGCTCACTCAGCATGCCACCCTCAACGACTTATACAACTCACAGATATCTGCAATTGAACCCTCCCATATCAATCCAGCTCGTCGAACGGCTCACCCGCGTTAACTTTGGATTTCGCACCAAGAACGCCCTCTCCCTTTAAGCGCGTTTTCCAGCTTTCCGCCGCCTCACCATTCGTTGCAGACCAGCGCTTCTGTTCTCCGTTGTTCGTCACCCCCTTCCTTATCGCACTTTACGTCAATGCGCCGATCTGCGGCGCGCGCGCGGCGGCATCGACACCCGACACACACGCTCAACGCCGGGCGGCCCCAGGATCACACCACATTCCACCAAACTAAGACTCACAACGCAGTTCGAACGCCGCGGCAGCCACCCGCCGCTTCGCCCACTCGACCAACGATCGTGATCCTAGGCGTTCGGAGGGCATGTTTCTTTGTTGTCACACATTTTGTGATCCGCGCCACGTTCAGACTCATAATTACCCCTCTGCGGTTCTTCGTAAAGTAGGCCCCTTTTTCGCGCACACAATGCATCAACATGAAGAACGCTGAAAGGACCAAATAATTGTTGAAGTGTTCGTTCATAAAAACGATAAATCATGAAAAGAATCTCCTGGTGTTCATCGATCGGGGGTCTTTTCTTTCTGTAGCTTCCGGCTTTTTTTTTAGTTTAATACTTTTAAAGGTCTACCAAGTAAGGAGGGGGCATTGTGATGCAACGTCAATAGCCCTCCCCCCTAAACATGCACTTACACTCTGCTTACGTGGTCGTCCGCACTTCCAGAAACCTTGCCCGGGGTTCTACAGCATCTACGGGTGGATGGAATGGGGAGTCTAGAGTGAGGGCAGCCACTTGATGTCCCCCTTACTGGATGAGACCCCTTTTAAACTCTATACGTTTTACTACAGTACGCAGTTTATTAATGCAAGAATGTTCTCGCTGAAACTTACTCCAGACTTTATTAGTGGTTCTAATCAATCCCAGATTACTTATACTATTTTCAAAAAACGAGAAGAGCGTCGGTGCAGACCATACACCACAAGTGACGACGGCCTCCACAAAATGTAAATGTTTTCTGCCAATGAAATGATTAGCCTGTTGCAGTTGTATTCTATCAGTTGTATCATTTACCAAAAATCAGCTATCACTATGAACCACTACTAACCAGATTTACTTGGAGGCCGTCGTCACTTGTGGTGTATGGTCTGCACCCGACGCTCTTCTCGTTTTTTTTTTGAAACGGAGGGTAAATTGACACATACTGATTTTGGGTCTATTCCTATAAAGGGAGGGGAAAGGGGATGTGCTGCGACAGTTCGAGCCGCCTGTGGTACTCAAATTTTTGTGGCGAGGATGCCCCTAGTGCGCAAAATTCGTTTCTGTTTTTGTTGACCCACACCCCCACTGCCAGAATTGGAAATCGTATCTACGACATAAATTGTCGCATCACATACCTTCTCGCATTCGTTAGAGGAAACTCCTCATTTTTGACGCCGCCATTTGACACATTTTATCGGCAATTTTTTAACAAGAAGAAAAGGCGTGTGGCCCAAAATAACGCGGATTCCAAAAAAGAGTGTATCACAAATTTGTGACCAGGACTATGATAGTCCCTACATGTTGGTTTGCGACGAATTTTATGAACAAAATGACGTTAAAACGGTGCAAAATGCACAACCTTAAAACCAGAGGAGATGGCGTAAACGCCTGGAGCATCTATGACTTTCACACGATATGTCTTAGCGAAGCTATCTTTCACCACTTTACTGACCCTTTTGTCCCGCAGTTCGTCCCGGGACCCGGGCTGCAATGATGCTACCCCTCATTCTGTGACTTTTTGTGTTTCTTTTTTTAGCAACTTTGAAGGCGTGGAATAGCGTGGGAGGGTAGCGTTGAAGAGGGTAATGTAACATCAATCGAATTTGCCAAGACCCAACATGGTTTTTTCTCTTCTAATCAATTCAATGGCTTTAACACTTTTTCTTCTTTCACAGAGGTCTTACTTGGTTTTTTGGCACCTTTTTATCAGTTTTTTCTCAACACCTTTTGTTTGCTGTTTATTATTTGTAGTTTCATCTTATTAGGTTGCTGTGACACAACCTTCACGTATTTTGATGTGTTGTTTTTCTCAATGATATTCGTGTGGCTTGAAGAGTACTTTGTGTGTTCTTTTTTTGGGATTATTAGGATGGGACGGCAGATACTGTAGGTATATAGGGTGACGTTTGACACTCTCTTTTTTAGAGGGAGGGAGGAAGGAGCAGTAATACTGTGTTAGGATTAAATGAAGTGGTCTTGGTAAATCTTGTGGGAAGGAACAGGACGCGCCTTACCAATGACAGAGGGCTCTTCAACTTCAGAGCTCTTACCTGCCCACCATCTTTAGAAAGGGTGACACCTACAGAGTACTTTATATGGTACCGCTATAGTTTGTCCGATTAATTTGTAGTGTGTCTCGTACCATCCAGCTGTATTTACTTATCTTGTCGTATTCTATCTTCCATGGGGTTGCGCTCGCAATCGTTCTATATCTCAACTATTCTCTCGACCCTTTCCGTAAATGACGTGTTACTCTTCCCCACCTCTAAGCCAGCTCCCTTTGAGATAACCCTCAATTTCGAGGTTAAGCCTCATGCTTAGGAGAATGGACTCCAGGTGCCCTAATAATCTATTTCCACTCTAAACTATTCTTTCCAGACTTAGTCTTAGAGGCCCCTACCTACCACGTAGTAATAATAGCTGTAAACATGACGGAATTTTGAATTCTGTCCCCCCCCCTCACCGAGATACAATGTGCCTGAGGTCCTGAACTGATCTTCTTAGTAGCCCGAACCCTGCACCTTCACCACTACTATTACATCTTGTCTATCATGTGTCCAGTTTTCCCATTTTTTCATCAACTATCAGCGATAATTTATCAACAGACCACTTTCTTACGCGACAGCCATCTGGCCCTCTCTTCCAACAGTCTCGCCTTGAGCTACCTTGTGAAGTGATCGCGAGGATTTTATAGGGCATTGTCTTATAGGTAGGGCAAAATTACCACTGGAACCACTCACAAGCTTGATTGGTTCCTCAAGGTTGTTGTTCCCAGTTCTCCTACCAGTCGGTTCATCCTATCATTTTCTCACCACCCCACAGAGGAATTAGGCGAATGAATGATTAGATATACCGAGGTACCGTTCACCCTTCCATACTTACCGGCTTACATGTAAGAGAACGGACATACCAAG
This sequence comes from Ostertagia ostertagi, assembly GCA_036418205.1. Classification (NCBI taxonomy): domain Eukaryota; kingdom Metazoa; phylum Nematoda; class Chromadorea; order Rhabditida; family Trichostrongylidae; genus Ostertagia; species Ostertagia ostertagi. The sequence continues at coordinate 733 of MU873097.1, read as the reverse complement.
GGAGCGTTCTCATGTAAAATAAAATATTTATATTCTATCTAAGAGAGCAATACCGTTGATAGTTAATTCCATTTAAAGCTTCAGTGATATTTAACGGAATTATGAGATAGAAACTGGGTGCCCGTGAAAGGACACTTTTCCGGCTACCGCGACGCAATCGCTCGCTGCAGCTCCTTTTCTAGTAAAGATCGCAAAGCAGGGCTCAGGTTTCTGAACAATTCCTAAGAGGTTTTTTGTTCAGTGGATCCACTTGCCGAACCATGTGCTGTGTGCGGCGACAAGTCAACAGGTACACACTATGGAGTGATTTCGTGTAACGGATGCAAGGTTCGTTAATGTTTTTTTTTGTTCTGGTGTGAATTAAAATTTTTGTGCTTTGTTGTCGATTGTAGAGGTTGACATTATCAGTGTCTATTTTTATCTATCTATCACATCTTTTTTCTTTTTTATCCTATTGTAAACAAGTTTTCACCTTGGCAAAGAAGTTTCTCTTATTATTCTGAACTTCAATGAATTAAATTTGGAAAAATTTTGATGTTTTCTCTAGGTATTCGTCTCTTCAGATTTGTATGCAGTTCTATACTGAGAACCGGTTCTTTGATTTCGCTAAACCTCCTTACTTCGCCCTTCTGAAATGGCGGGCAGGGACAAACGTCCGTCGGACCAAGTCCAACGTGAGGGTCGTATTTGGTCGATGGGAGAGGGGGATCGCATTTTGCAGGAGTTGAGGTCT
>MU873096.1:0-14176 GCA_036418205.1 Ostertagia ostertagi | reverse complement strand
AGAGGGTAAAGAGTTGACGGAATAAATGGTTCATCTGAGTAAGGGGAAAACGATCCATCTCTTTTTTTAATTCTTAAGTAATTGGATACTTCCTTTTCTTGAATTTTTTATTATTTTTCCCCATGGCAATATTTACAAAAACACCCAGATGACTAGAAATAAACAAAATGAGTAAAAAACACAAGCAAAAACATACGTTCGTTTTTTGTTCGCCATTGGTGGCCTGGAAAAGCAGTGAAAGAAACAGCGGAAAAGCTGGCTTCATCTCGAATTTCATTCAGCAACTTTGGGCATCTTTTCGAGTACAATCGATTTGTAGCGATCCAATGAAGAAAAGTACTGGCTTCTGCCAGAAAGAGCACGCTCTCTTCCCTGAGAAGATTCACGAAATGAACAGCGAGACATTCGATAAAGAGGTACGAAGCTCGGAAGGCGGCACGAATGTGCGACATTATGTGAAGATGGGGTGACAACGGCCGATGAAAGACAAGAGGGAAGAGTGAGGAGAACGTGAATAGCCCAACACTCAACGGTTTTTGTGAATCGGATTTCTTGAGACGTCCCGTTTATGGGATAAATGTGGGAGAGATCGAGGCAATGAGATGACTATGCCGGTAAATTCGAGGCGCCAGTGCGGTATGATGACGACTGCACAAGCAATAAGGTGCATGGGAAAACCTTAGGAAAGATTTCGGGAAGGGAATAAGCCCTGTTCCCTTTGCGGGTGGGCGCACTTCACGGAAACAGGAAAGAACTCGCATTCATGGAATAGGTAATAAGATTAAATCCTGACCGTAAGCTACGATAACGTTCGCTTTCAAGTCTAATTGAAGTACTTTCGATCCCAGTTTCATTTCACTAGGGCGAGGCATCCGTCATGACACGCAAGTAGGTGACTTCAAGTTCCTCTAGTACCCCTCCAAAAGCAGCCCCTGAAGATCCAAGATTCGTGGACGGTTTTTGTGGACTCCCGAATCAATCCAAAGTATTGTAGCCAAAACTCCAATCTATGGACAATATTCTTGGCTATCTCGCAAACTGAAAGGGAATGGTTTCGATTGCTACGGAAGCGGTCGCAAAAAGTCATGAAATTGGCTCGGGCAACGACGTGGGTGGCTTCCCACATTCGTCATATTAATGAAAGGCATCCCAGTTTTGAGAAGCCTCAAAAGTTCCGCATGCTGTATAACACAGAAAAGAAAAGAACCTGGGAAAATGAAAAACCCTCCCCGAGCGCGCGGGTTCCAATAGCTTATGCCCACTCTGGGAAGTATAAATTTTGAGTAGAAATATAATATATGCCAAATATAAAGGGGCAGGGAATATAAAATTAATTCTCATACATTTAATTCTCTCCTGCCGATCCCAAGCCGGATCTCTTCATTCAAAATTGAAGAGCATATTCCATTTTATAACGAAAAACTTCATAGATGCCTTCTGAGTGGACGACATTGGAAAATCTGACAATGGCGCCATTTAGCGGCAATCTGGGGGCGCCAAACTATATTGCAAAAATTAGTCATCACCGGGGATCGAACTCTGGACCATTTCTTCACCACTGTTTTGACATTCCTGGAGGCGTTCAGGAAAAATGGATCATGGTTCTGTGTTCCTCGCATGAGCCCCTACAACATGCAGAAAACCATTTCGAAAAAGCGCTCCATGTCCTGAAAGACCTTCCTTGTCAGCCGCAAACACTCATCACAGTAGCGGTTTTCAAGCTGCGCCCCCACTCAACAAAAGGGCGCTAGGTGATTTGGACATGGGCAAACGTTCCATTGTCATATACATAATTGGAAGATACGGCGGAGGAGAATATGAGTTTTTCAAACGTGCATCGTGCGGATTCATCAAGGTTTCAATCTTTCGCTAAAGTTTCGAAGAATAACCATGTTGAGATGGATTTTCAGTATATAAAAATAAAGATGTATATATAATAATTTTGCAATTCATTGATTTATTTTAACGGTAAAGATTCCAATGAACTAGGGCCCGTATATCCTTTTTGTATCAAAATGCAAGAGATTGAAGGGCTTCAGGTGCTTCAGATGCAGTAGCTTGGCGTTAGCGTTGACTGCATTACAAGAATAGTAGCGGTCAAAAGTCTGTGCCAAGACAGTTTCTCGGCCTCCTGCTTTCTTCTCTCAAAAAATGGCCTCACCATAAGCTGAAGACTTTTCTTCGGTGAATGGCCTTAACTCGATATAACCCAAGGGGACTCTCAGCACTTAGAATAAGCACAAAGATCAGTGATCGGGAGCGAATTTGCTCAGCGTTGATCAATAAGCGCTCAGCCGATCTTTAGCATCGGGACATTACAAAACCTATGAAAATTCAGAAACTATCGAGGGTGAACTAGGGAAAAAGCCAGCTATTGCGCGAATAAACGCCAGGATAGAAACACGTAGTTGACTCACATCCTCTCAAACCTTTCCCTCGCTTCACGGAATGGCTTAGTCTCCAAGTTGGTTTAGTGACCATTCACTTCAATGTTCCTAAAGGCATATGAGGGAAGTAGCCCACGAAAAAAATCGCTTTGAAAGCTCCCGGCAAACGAATTTTGACACAATTACCTAATGAGTCGGTCGATGTGACAGCCGCTCATCGTTTCAGGGGGCCATGGGTACATCGAAACAGGGCAAAGAACAGGGAGATGGACGCCTTGTACGAGAAGTTGGAAAGCAGAAACGCAGAGAAGTTCGTCTTCAGACTGGCCAAAGCCCGGCATCGGGCTACTCAAGATATCAGGGTGGTGAAGAGCGTGAAGAGCAACAACGGCGCCATACTGAGAAAGCCAGCCCAAGTTCGGAGGAGGTGGGAGGCGTACTTCAAAGGGTACAGAGGGCACAGGCCTGCTCACATACTCACATCTAGAATCCCTTCCCTCTCTGAGGCCTTTGTCCCAAAACCGGGGTCATAGGTGAGCCTAGGATAAGCCCCAAGAAAGGGGAGAAACGACAGGGCAAGCAAGTGTTGCTCACACATTCAATGTCCCTCTCCCAAATGACATTAGCGCCAATAGTACCACCAACTTCGACAGCAAAGTTAGGTGCTGCGATCTGCTTCAAGATGAATAGAGGTGCTCTCGGCTGCTCATAGTAAGCCATTTCGGGCACTTGTCCATCGAAGCATGAGAACTAAGAGGAGACGAAACGAAATCGCAAACAATCGCATAAGTGAGAACGAATGGTTGTGGCGTGGTGAAAGCGCGATTGGAGGTGGGGCGGGCACCAACATGGTAATCTCCGGTTCGGTCGAGGAATGACCGGAAAAGGTGAGATGAATTTGTCGATAAGAGCTGGCCAACGAATATCTCCACGAAAATTGGAGGTCTAATGTGGTGAAACGAACGCTTCAGACAGATGTACAGATAGCCCACTCGACGGGTGTTCTAGATGCTTTTGATCCGTTCGAAAAGATTCTAATGTGTGACAATCGTGTGTCAAAGAATGGAATGTGAGAGAAACAGAAAAACAAATAGCCGAGGAAAAACGCCGTTGAAAACGAGCGGAAGCGAGCAATTGGAATTCGTCACGCATTCCTCCGACTCTGAAACTTGTACATACAACTGAATGAGTACTTGATTTTTAAGGAGGTCAGCGCTTCCCTACGTTAGTACCTGCTATGGTACTGAACGGGGACCATCGGGAAGGCGGCGAGGATACTTGGCAGGATTCCATCAGATTTGTGAATGACGGCTCTGGATTCAAGGAAGAAGACAAGGTTTCAGTTCCATGAACGGATCTCGCTGGACAGGGTCAGAAACGAGGATATCAAGGCGGTCATGCAGACTGCTCCTGTCCAGCTGAAGATGCGAGAGCAGCGCCTGCGATGGTATGGGCACGTGCTAAGGAGGCCACAGGATCATCCGATAAAGAAAGCGATGGACTTCGAAGTGCAAGGCAAGCGACCGCGAGGAGCCCCAAAGAAGAGGTGGAGAGACGTGATCAAGAAGGACCTAAGTGAAGTCATGGCAGCAGGCCCTGGACAGATAAAGTGGCGACGACTGACAAAGACAGCGGACCCTGCGACTGCGCGGGAACGTAGGGAGGAGAAGAAGAGAAGATCACCACTCACAAGTTTCACACTACCAAACTCGCCATTTATTGTGCGAATAGAGAGGAGAGAAGAGGCCACTCCTTGCACAGCTCGCCGTACCAAACTCCGCCAATTTTATTTGTAAACAATAGCGATGAAGAAGACACGCTCGCGTATGGAGTGGTTTAGGGTCAAATGAGTTCGCATTAACGAGCCGATCCGAGCTCCTTTGCAGACAAACCTCCTAACCAAATCACCATACAAAGATTGCACCATGATGGTGGCTATTGCAGGACTGCGCAGGCCCAGGTGTCGCGGACGAAGGAATGCGGTTTTGACTGTTTTCAAAGTACATATTTCCGCTCGAATAGCAATTGAATACACATGCCGTGCAAATTACTCAGGAGCATTGAGCTTGTTTTAATCAAGCGCCCCCCCTTATGAGTAGCCAATAATAAACGTGTGTATGTTGAACCGAAACTACTAGTGGGACTGCCGGATTTCACCAAACATCGCTAGCCTGCTTTAATGGGCCACTGCAACATGGCCGCACGATACCATAAATGTGTGATATGCTTGGACTGAGGAGCCTGAGATGAGTCGAACCCCATCGATTTTACGACAGCGTAAATCATGCCGCCTCCCCGTGTTTACACGGCTGTGCTATTCCTCAGGAAGAGACATCATCATTCGGCACCTTATCGATATAAGATAAACAACGCATTTTATTTCTTGAGGATCTGGCATACGAACCGTACTAACGTATGAAGGATATATTATGGTTTTTAATGGAATTCTCCGCGTTGCTCCCTTATGGACGCGCTCAATTTACCCAGTGAGATTGCCAGTCGTCATTTTTGCAGCGAGGGAGCAAAATGGAGGTAGCTACAGAGAGTGGGCATTTTTCTGATTATTATTAAGAATTAAAATTTTCTTACAAGTTTTTCGCCTGATTACTACTGTATCACTGTCGTCAGTTGATCGTTCGATTTCTCGCGGCGCCGCAACGTCTCCTTCTGCCTCCGCGCATAGAGTGGCCAGTTGGACCCTCGCGAGGAAATTTCCTCGAAATAGCGCCTTCATTTCAAAATTATTTGATTCAGCACATAATCGAACTATCGGGGTTAGAATACAATATCGTAGCGCTTGCTATGCACAAACCTTTCAAGCAATAAAAACATAAAAGCAATCAATGATTTCCTTTTCGTCGTCATTTACGGCTACACGGCTATGGCCCCATTTCAGGAAATTTGTCCGAAATCACCAGATATGAAAACGTATTGAACCCGTTTTCGAGGTCCTCATTTTTCTCAATTTGCAAGGCATGGGTACCCGACAGGAGGCCCGTCGCGCGGCAAGAAGGCAGAGTCAGCGGACGAGTCGCAGCGCGTGATGTGCGATGTAGGACGTACAAGTGGTACATTCTATTTAACTTGACGCGAAATCACCTCAGTACGCGCTACGGCCCTGCCTTCTTGCCGCGCGACGGGCCTCTTGTCGGGTACCCGTAAGGCACAAATATGGTTTAAAGCTGAGCAAAAAGGTGTGGTGATTGGAACGAGGTACGATGAAAACGGGGGATTCTGAAAACAAAAGTTCCGTTCTCCCCTTCTTCACGTGGAAGAAGAGCAGAAGCTGTCGAGAGGCTGATTTCGGTCGATTTGATTTCCGTCTTCTAAGCACTATACCCGAGTACAATTAGATAGAAGAAAGTGGCGAAAATGTTATTGCAGAGATAAAAAGTACTTTCGAAAGATTACGCGGTTTTCCGGTTTTGCTTGTACTAACTGAATTAATATGCTCGACAAAAAGGATTCGATATGCTTCAACCAAACACTTTGTATGAAATAAATTCGATGGTACACGGCGGTACACAATATTGATTTTGTTTATTCAATTATTATCCGGAATGTTGCTCCAAAATGTTGTTTCTCAACCTTAATATTATTATTCCTTGAACTTTTATAAGAGTGGCAATTCGAAATCCCTCGTTCAGGGGTTTCCCACACTCGCAGGACTAGAACGGTAACTGGTCAGAGCGAGATTCGATTGAAATTGGTACCCTGACCACAGGTGAGTTAAAGGCAAAGGGTCGGGCTCAGGCACGCTAGAGAAGTAATTCCCGTGCCTGGAGGTTGTATGTGGGTAGCTGCACACATTGCAGCAACTTCCCACCTTGAAAAACCCCGTTAAGGCCCCGGGGCGTTCGGTTTCAATCCAGGGCCGCCTGGTCAATCCAGGACCGCCCACCTCCGGAAGTGGTGCGTGGCTGGCATAACGTGTGAAATCAGCTAGGTTGATTGCCGTATCAACCGATAGAACGACTGACATCTCCAGAAAACTTGTTTGTACGTGCCTCTTCCCCAAGCCAGCCTCCTTCACTGCTAGTGGGAAAGAGGGTTTTGTTAACGGCCTTGTCGACGGTTTTTCTCAGTTTTTTCTCCACTGTCGTTCCACTTCGCATCTCTATACTCAGTTTCAATCGCCATAATACCCCCTTATTGAGCCCGACTTTTGCCTTTAATGGCCCCAGTTGTTCAACGCACGTCCAATTACATGACCCTCGGATATAACGTTTAGTTGCACAGCGTAAATGTGACCATGCTAACCCATCAGTATATAACAGAAAAGAGCATTGTTGCAGAAATATTTAGAAAGCTTTTCTTATCTCTTTCATACTTGTCTCCGATTCGGCACTCAGAGAACGATGGAGACCATTTTTTGGTACCCTAAGTCTCTAAGTGCAGTGTTGTGTTAGTGCAACTATCCTACAATGGCGCAGTATTGATGGCAAAGCGCTTTTCAACCAGTTTCGCATAAAGGATAAAGGATAAAGCATTTGCCGTTGATCAATCCCTTTTTGGGATGCGGCACGCATTCTACTTCCATTTGTACATTCGCAGTGGCATTTGAATGCGATGTGGCCTATACAATGACTTGCGGGGGCCAGCCGTTCAAGTCAGTGTTTTTATCCTCCCAGACAAGTCTGGTACCAATTAACCGACCCCGGAGGGATGGAAGGCTTGGTTGGCCCGGGCGACTCACGACCCAGGATTTGATCCCGGACCGCTCGCGTGGTGAGCGCGCCACTTGTCACTACACCACTTCCGCCCTTTGCTTGCATATCACAACACTTTCGCTTTTTGCTAAGAGTAGTTTTGCTACAAAAAAAGTGTGGAAGTTGCTGGTTGGTTTCGATCGCGCGGTGGACGAACTTTTGATATCAGGTTTGCTCGGTGTGTCAATTGACTCAAATGTCAAATCGCGGTCTATTTGTTCATTATTCAATCATTATGTCTGAGGCCAACAAGACGCCAAACTTTACTCAACTGACGAATACGAGATCGAACTATTACCAGTACCTTGCACTACATTTATGATTATTATTAGAAATGCTACTATACGTTTAGTGGAAACGAAATGTGGTTTTGTATTCTATATATGCGTCCTATATTATGCAAAAAATCATTAAAAAAGCAGAGTATGCCTGAGATATCCCCCTTGCTAGCGCCTCGTGTCTGTTGCAACCTGCGTCAACACCCTTTGGAGTTTAGGGCCTTTTCTTGTCCTGCAAGCGCCAGCATTGGCGGCACTCGTTCAACTTTGCTAACGAGGGTTGTATGACGACATTACATCTCAAGTTCGTGAAAAAGCATTAGCAGAGCTATGAGCCATGACCGAGACTGGGATATGGCCCATTATGGTTAGAACTAATGTAATGAGAATAGAAAAGATGCGAGGAGATACCATTATGGGAAGTTCAAGGAGAATGGATATGGGGAATTCAGAAAAAAGAAGTAAGTTGATGTATTAGAGGCAGATATAGAGCGAACGATAAAAAATCAAAAGTAAAGGTGTAACGAGAACTTAAAAATTCTTAGGACCCTCGGAAAATTTACAGTAGCGGTCAAAAGTGTTCGCCGAGACGATTTTCAGTGCATTTTTTCTCACCTAAGCAATTCCCTTCAAGGTTGAACCTTCTGCGTGCTTACTGTATGTACATTCCAGCATACTGAATTTCCACCTACAGATTTTTCCAAAACTCACATCTCTAGAGGGGGGAGTGTGACACATGCAATTGCAGTTATGGATATCAGCACTCAGCCCCAATTTGACAACGCAATATTTTTTTCGTTCAATAAAATACTCGTTCTGCCTGTCCTTGCTCGATGAATTTCGCAATTATTATCCCTTCAAGCTCCATTGATTATGGTAAAAGCAGACATTAAGGACTGATGGCCCAACACTTATCATAATTTGTTTGCTCTATATTCTATCTGTTTTCGTATGTCTCTCTTGTAATCCTCTATCTGGCTCTTTTAGCGTATTCAACGCTTTCACGTTTGTTTTTTTTTGGCTCATGGTTAGTAATGTCATCTAAGTTCCTGTCTTCACGTTCTGCATATTTTTTCCACTTGTCGCAGTTCACGTGGGCCAACCATTCTTCATTATATAAACCAGAACTTTGGTGTGTCGGTTTGTCGGTGTGTGTGTCGTTCTGTCCGTCCGGACCAACCGCTAACAAAACCAGGGAGTACGAAGGGCAACACTTCGTGATGTTGATGTCATGATCATGATAACACCACAGCGGCTATAGAAGGAGGGGAGAGAGAAAGAGGGAGGGAAGGGAGGAGAGGAGAAAGGAGGGAGAACATGGCGCTGTCATGCGCCGGAGAGGAGGGTATAGGGGGGGGGAGGTGGGGAGGAGAGACTGAGAGAGAACGACCGTTTTCAAGAGTAAGGTCTATATTCATGTTGACGTATTATTCTAACCTGATGTGGTGATTGTGATAACACCCACAATGGCTACAAAAACACCGAACGAGCACACTCAGCCTCATTCTACATGGTGCTGCCGTGGCAGGAGAACGAGCGGGGGAAGAGCAATGGCTCTCTAGGCTTAGGTTCAAATCCAAATCAATGTCGAGTTTTATTTCAGCGTAATGTAACTCTATTTGATAACACACACACAAGACTGAATATTTCGAGCGATGCATTCCGCAAGCTGTCTTTTTTGCCTGATAGCCGTAGTGTTCACGATGTGTTCTGAGGGTTTCTTCTTCCGCAGTACACACCCAAAATGCCTAACTAGACTTCGTTATCTTTTGACACTCGGTGATAGAAAAGAATAAACCCTATTGCCGCTGTAATCACCTATCCTTACTCTGCTTCTTCCTATCTTCTCGGTCCATAGTGCTTACGTTACACTATCACCGCTTTTTGCATTGTCGCAAATAGTCGACAGTTTTTGGATTTTCGGTGATCAATTTCCAAAAAATGAATTGATTTTGTGTATATTTTGGTCTAAGATTGTTACATAAAAAGGGTATTTTGCCTAACCTGTGAAGGGGCAGTCGCCTGGCGTAGCCGGGCGATCTCCCAAGAAGGAGGAGAGCCCGGCGTCAGCTGGGCGATCCGACTGGTTGTGTAATAAATCAAAACAAATCGAATCAAAAGCAAAACCGCTGCCAGACTTCCATAAAGGGAAAATCATAGCAAAGAAGCGCAGGAATTGTCGAAGTGTCCGTTCATGCAAGAATTTTATCGGGATCACTTCAATACGAATAACTTACACAAAGGATCTGCAGGATATATTACTGTGATGGGCTTTGGTTGCTGTCCAACTGAGATAAGAGCCTTATCATAAGAGAGTAACATTTTTGATCGAGTCGATGGGGATCGGAGCTGCTCAAACACATTTAATGGTCTCAGTAACGCAGTTTTTTTTCGGGATTTTCCAGGACTTATAATCCATAACTTTGGAAAAAGCTGAGTGAGACATTTTTGTGGGAACAAATGTATAGCAAAAAAAATGAGTCAAATGCCTTCAGGCTGTCAAGTCGAGCAAGCGAGCGTCATTTGAATGATCTTATTTTGAAGTCCGACTATTCATTCTCTTTTCCTTGATAGAGTCCTTTTTTTTTGGAAAAAAAAGTAAAGGAAGCGCTCTAGAAGAAAGAAGGTTAAGGGAAAGAAGCGCTTCATCAAAAATAGCGAATAACAAGAGTGTCAACTCGACTTGCCGAAATCACCTCTAAGATAAATTGGCTACGTTTTTTTGCCATTCTGTCTTCGGTTAGCACAAAAATGTCCCCACACCAGCTTCCAAATATGGCTGATTTGTCTAAACGAAAAAAAACCGTTCTGAACGCGTCAAACCCTGCGAAACATTGTTGATATACTATTAATACTATAACTATGTATTACATACTATAAATAACTAATATCACTATTAACTACTAATACTATTAACTCTTTGAGCAGTTTTGATTTTCCGCATCCGACTTGACAAAATTGAATTATTCTCTTGTGATATTCTCCGTCAGATAGCAATCGAAGATCATTACAGCAGCGTTCCTGCAAGATTCCTCGAGAAAATTATTGGTATTGAAGTGACCCCGACAAAATAAATTTCGGTGTGAACTGACACTCCTTTTTTTTTTTTCGACAATTCCTGCTCCTCTTCTGCTAAAATTTTCCCTTTGTAGAAGTCGGACAGCGGATTTGTTTTTGCCATAACCTAAGAAACATAAAGAGATGATAAATGCGAAATTTCATCGAGTAAAAATATTAGGTCGTCGGAAAAGCAAACCCACGTGGTGATGTAATGATCCTGCGGGGAGAGCAATAGCCACTATTTTCAAAAAAAATAAAAATAAAAAGCTGCTACTTATTCAAGATTGCCAAGTCTGTGTTGATATTCATAAATGTGACCTTTTAGTGTATTCGCATTTTCGCTGCTCTACTTTTTGAAGCTCTATGCTTTGATGTGAAGATTTTGCGGAATTTGTAGGCGAATTATTAGCTCTATAGGCAAGGTCCGGATAAAGCTGGTTGTATAAAGGGCGCTTCGTTCCGCAATGACTGAGTTCCGCAGAAGAACTGAAAATGGAAAGGGGAGCACGAAAAATCATTGGAAATGTTAAAATTAAGGCCATAACCTACACCAGCGTCGGTGGCACGATGGCGAGAGAGAAAGTCGAGTAAGAGAGAATACCTAATATGATCAGCGCTTCGAGAGAGCGAATTGTATTAAATATCCGACTAGCGATGGTGGGAAAGCGTGTGCAGCAAGGCGTCGACGGTTTGCAAAAGTTCGTAATTGGATTATGCGCTTGATGGCAGCAACATTCTGGCAACGAAGCTGCGTGTTTGTTTAAAGGGACCTGACCCCACAATTCCCCGCGCGTGTCCTTCCTAAACTATCGGCAATCATTTTCGCACAATAAAATCCCTGAAAAGCGAAGCGAAATACAACGACAGATGATTGACAACATCTTCAGCAGTATTCTCCTGCAACCGTGGCTTTCACCGCAGGCTTTGTTTATTCTATCGAGCAGACACAGCAAGCATGCGGGTTTGAAACACAGCTTCTTAGCTTCATTTGGCATGAGCAAATCTTCTTGCTCGCGCTCTTAGCGAACAAATATTTGTAGTTTTGTACACCTCAAGTGGGCACTAGTTGCGCGCTTTCAGAGTACATAATAATCTTCAAAAATAGCCGAAGTAAGGAGCCATGCGTTAAAAAAATGGCCATAATTCCAGCTGAACCGAATATCATTATGCTGGGTGCCATCTAATCTTCCACAATTCACATCAATTCTTGTAGCCATCTTGATTTCCTCTCAGCACCCAACCCAAGTTGAATGATGGAGCTAACAACTGTTGAATGAGGGGAGAAAGGACGTGTGTTTGGACATGTTTTTTTTTTTTGAAACAATCGCATCAATGCAATGCATCTGCTATCATCATCATATCTATCTATATATTAGCTATTCTAGATTATTCTAGATCCGCTACGGCGTAATCCAGTTCGCATGATAGTGAGTGCGAAATCTCGTCCAAATGATGTTAAGATTGCTCGCCAAATGCTAACTCTGTAAGCCATAGCGCCATTGCCGCACACATTCGAGTCACGATAACGGCACATTTGTGCGACTCGTGGGCTATTCTATCCCCTGCCCCCCCCCTGAATAACTTTCCCTAAATGACTTCTGTTGGGGGGGTTGCTTCGAGTTCCATTTTTTGCAAATACGCCAAGCCCGCAAGTATACTCCTGAAAATGTAGATTTGTTTCCGTACGGCTTAATTCTTCGTTTTTCCTTCTTTGTTGGCTTCTGAACAATTTTTGTCTTGACTTTTCATTTCTGGGCCTGACAAAAACTAACTTCACTACAAAAATATCAATGAACAAAAAATAAGGAGCATGGATCTTATGAAAGGTCAGCGCGTCATTCGGTTGTTTGCCCTCCATGTTGAAGGAATCGATTACGATAGATCTCACAGGGGTTTAGAGAGAAGGAGGGTCGCAGTGGTACGCCAATGGCTAAAAAGTAAAAAAAAAAGAACAAAAAATCCCCCGGTCAAAATATAACCCAAAATAGTACCTCTTGATGCCGCCTTCCATTTTGAGACATGGGAACCGGTGGATTAAGCGACGGTATGTTAACTCCCGGTAGCCGACCAATGCGGCCAACAAGCACATAATTTGATTGATAAGGCATTACAATGACCAAAGTTGGAAGATACAGCCGCATAGAGAAGGGATAAGACGGGGAGACACAGGTTGCGAGGAGACGGAAAACGCGAGAGTGTATCTCGTGCGAGAGGGCGTGCCACGTCCAGTAGCGGTCAAAAGTGTGAGCTAGAACGATTTTTCGTGCATTACAGTACACCCCTTGAAGAAGTTTCAAACGTCTCTTGAGGATTTCTCTTCGTTGCCTTGAATCCACAGCAAATGAGGATTCAAGAAGGTTCAGAAGATGCAACATATTGGTATCGGAAAGGAGTTGGTCAGGTGAGGAAAAACAGTGCATGAAAAAGCGTTTCGGCGAAACACTTTCGACCGCAACTGTATGTCGCGGATGATAAAGATGGCAGCACGGCCGCCAAAACGAGCAACGCCGCCTAATAAGGCCGCCTTTTGGGCCACCGTGCTGCCATCCCTATCCAACATAAGGCAAGGCCTTAGCACAGTTGTATAATACTTTTGAGGTGCGACAGTGTTGCGCCTCCGCGCTTCGAGACCCTTCTTTTTCACTACAGGAGGAGCTACTACCGGCACCCAATCCCAACCCGTGGCTATGAAGTGAGGCGACGTGATCTAAGCCCACAGAGGCATGTGGAACGTATTCAAATCAGTATCTTCACTCTCTCACATATCATTGGTGCCAATAGCTGGTCTCAAGTTTGCAGAATCATTGACTTTAATCATGGTAACCAAAGGGTGGAAATGAGGGGTAAGCGAACCCCCGGCCACATGTACAAGCTCGGACATTCTATCAAAGGCCGCATATTGCACAGTCTAACCACGTTTTTCATCTCTTTGGGCAGACTACTTGCTACTGGATAAATCTAGTACAATATTGACTCACATATTATCCACAATTCACCGTATTAGCCAAATACGCGGACGGTTGCCACTCACGATCACGAATGTGAGCTGAATGCGCAGCGCGTCACTTCAAGAGATTGACCGATAGTGAACGATTTCACCTGTCTCTATAGGTTCCCGTCAAGTCTATATTTTGCGCGAATGAAGAATGAAAATCTAGAATGGGTGGGCTTGAGCGGACGAATACCTTTCAAGCAGCTAAACCCTCCTAATCAAGGCCAACCGTCCAGCGGCCGCATTTGTTGAAGTAGAGTTGGTCGTGGTTATGGGAGGGAGAGCTGTCTTGTCGCCAGGATCGAACAATTTGCCTTTCTTTGGCTAAATTCATGCCCTTCACATCCACCCCCCCCCAAACTTCACTCGAAATGGGCTATCGGTTGTGGGCTGAAGAAGAGTTGGATTGTGACCCCTTCATGTGTGGTGATGTGGATGTCGAATCTCGATACCCCTGGATGGGTGTGAGGAGGGGTTGTGAAAACTTCAAAAAAAAACTATGAACGATCCGAATAGAATAGTTTAGTACTGAGCTTCCGACCGAGATGAGTATGAACGAACCGTGAGTTATGGTTTAAAGAAAGTCAAAGCTCAGGAAAATTCGTTCAAAGGCAAGCCCTGGGATGAAACTGGTGATGGGAGCCCTTCGCAGTGATGGGCCAAGCTGCGGAGCGACCTTAAAGTAGGAAGGAAATCAAGAGAAATCTTTGGGAACGCAGCAATTGGGGCCTTTACCTCCATAAGTTCAGA
>MU873093.1:2016-15738 GCA_036418205.1 Ostertagia ostertagi | reverse complement strand
TCCAGCTTTCTAAAGCAAAGCATTAAAGGGAAATAAATTTACTGTTGCGATTCTGAAAAACCGTTCAAAGTTTGCTAGAAATTGCTTCATTTCCTTTGTTTGAGTATAATTATTGATTAAATTAGTGCTC
This sequence comes from Ostertagia ostertagi, assembly GCA_036418205.1. Lineage (NCBI taxonomy): Eukaryota > Metazoa > Nematoda > Chromadorea > Rhabditida > Trichostrongylidae > Ostertagia > Ostertagia ostertagi. The sequence continues at coordinate 15,608 of MU873093.1, read as the reverse complement.
AGCTTTTGAGCATTCCAAAGGCCATTATGTAATAGTTTTCTGGAATCCGCTTAGCCAATAAAGAAGTACGTGGGCGCAAAGGGGACGATATTTGTCATCACTGCTACCCCAACTAGTATGATGATACAAGAATCCAAAATTTGTCCGCTCCGCCCTCCGTGGCGACCCCGCCCCTGCCCTCAAATCTTATGTCCTCGTCCCCTCGTCCTTGCAATCTCGTCCAAACACGCACTCGCTTTGTCGTAGTCTAGTAACGCCATAGATCGACACAGGAGTGAGCTCTTTTCCAGGTCCTTTCCCGAAGTTTCGATGATATTTTTTCATTTTTGGTTACGTCGCACGTATTGCTTCATATTTGATCCCGCTGTCTAGATGATGTGGTCCCGCAATGTGCCTTCAGGGCTATGAACAATGTTTTATATAGTTTTTTGAATCATTGAATTATGTAGACATCTGGCACATCGATGAGATGGAGCTCTAGTTTCACCCCAAGGGGAGGAAAAACTGAATCTCGGCAGGATTGAGAAGGATTCCGTGATAAGTTCTTGTTTTTTCATCGAATACTCGATTGAAATCGTCCAAATAATCAATTATTATTTTTCTTACACCTATATATTTCATTTCAATACGTTTTATTCTGTTTCATTATTTTTATTTCTCTTGGGGTTATTTACTGATTTTTGTACTTCTCAAGTTCTTATGTCTCTGTTTCATTCTCATTCACTTAACAGTAACCAATTACTGTGAACAATCCTTCGATCTATTATTTTATTTACCTGAAAATCCAACTAGGATAAGTTGAGATCGTGCTGAACAGCTGTTGACAGAACATTAAACTGGTTAGGTGTGCTTGGGCTGATTTGGCTGATTAACCATGTTTCTCCTCTGCACACTCCCCTAACTCCCTTTACTCAATCTTACTAGAGTGAGCCTCTCGAGTGTTCTTAACTTATTTTCTTCCGCTGTAATTTTGATTGCTAGAATGTGACAAGCGCCTTCTTAAAGAACTCTTATCACTTAATCGGTGCTACATATTAAAGGGGGAGAAAAAGACATTTTGCCCAGGTCGCACTTCGGCCTTTTTTCTTCGCAGAGATTGCCGTCGTTGACGGATGTTCCTCAGCAAAATATTCCCTAAATGTCCCTCTATAAGTACACGCAGGCCCTCCTTCACTACCCTCACCGTCTTCAGAATATGACGTCATCTGTCACCGTCGTCGAGCTCAGGGAGGCCTACAGTAACTGCTTCAGCCTGAAGCTCTTACATAATTTCTTGGATCGATTCAGTAGGATAGTTCGGGAATTAACTCATAACCCTCGGAACCCTTTCGAACGTTCGTGCGGTACACGATCAGTCACAAACCCACTTTGCTTGACAGAGCACCCTGTTCGGGACAAACTTTTCTTGCCGTCCAGTAATGGCATATGAATGTTTCTTATGAATGATGCGCTCACAATTTTAGTTGGGAGCACACGCTTTGAGCTGAGCAAATGGGATTAAATCCATATGAGTCTGGAGACAAAATGCCTTTTTTTTTGTCCCCCCCCCCCTGTATGTTCCATATCACAACAACTCCTCTGGCCTCTTCCCATGAATGAGGTAAAGAAATTTGTGAGTTCATATTCGTAGCATGGAATCGCTATACGAAGTTATTACGTCATCCATAAGGAATCATCATCTGTAAAACGAACAGTTTCTCCTCCAGTTGGTCATCGCATTCGCTAAATGCTCTGCTTTCGCTTTGAATTTGTTTGATGATGATATAATGATAGTGGTGACTGAAATGATGATGTGATGAAGAAAATAAAAAAGGATATAAACAAGCAAAAAAAAAGGAGAACGTACAACTACACTTAAACACCATCACATCAACGGTATCGCTTTTATTGTTTATTTTTTTTCAATTTTGACGTTTCAGAAAGTTTTTCTTTTCGTCACCTTCTAATACGGTCTAGGCGAAACAATGCTTTGGGGGAAGTGTGTACACCACAATTTTTTTCGGAGGCACTTATTAATTTTGACTTTTTTGTTTATTCACTACCTTTTCGGGCACCTGCGTCACCGAATATACCGCCAGTGCGAGGTGGTGGAGGTTTGATCGCTGTGTGACCAGTCTGGCTCAATAACTTGAGGGCGCACCTATGCTTTTTGCTGATATCAAGAGTTATGTATATTTATTTCCATTATTCTATATGCCCACCCTATCATTTATTTATTCATTTATTTATTTACTCACTTATTTTTTATACCTATATTCATGCTTACATATCTGTACACAACAACGTACATAGTGGCTTTTGGCCCTACCGAGAAGCTCTGCACTTTAACTTCAGAATAGTTCTTGTTTTTTTTTGAGCGTTATGATGTCGTGGTTCCCAATTACACCAGTCGCATCTATTACAACGACGGTCTCACGATCGTGAGCTGGACTTATTGGGAATTAAGTCATAATCTCGAGAATGAAGCCTCTTTTCGACGGCTTCAATAGAGCGCTATGGTCACGCTCCTTCTCTTAAGGAAGTCGGACTGCTTGCATGGAGCTGGTCTGATTATTTCTAACCATAAGAGCTTTCCTGAATTAACGGCCTTCTTGAGTATTAACGCCGAATTACTACCGTTTCTTTCTGAGGCTCATCCAAGATTTGTATTGGCTTTAGTAGAGAGCGATCCATGGCCTCTACTTTTTGCCCTATATGTAGTAGTGTACTATAATAGTTCCTTCAAGTGTATTTCTCTCTGTCCCCCTGTGAGGAGCCTGAGGGGACGTAAGCAAACCAGCCCTTTTGGCGCTTCGGCTGGGACCGTATGCTGAATGTTGGGGAGGGGATGGAGTCCCCGACGGTGGACGGACCACTTCAACTCGGTCCTTAGAACCGCCACAATTTGGTGCTTACCTCAGAACTAAGCCTTAAAGAGAGGACGGGTCCGTCCCTCTCCAAGGCTTAGTCCTGGGGTGAGCAAACCAGCCCTTCTGGCGGAGCTGCTGGACCAGCTGCACCACTTGCGTCAGTACTCTCCTATCGTACCAACCGAGTTGAAGTAAACCGTCGACCGTTGGGGACCCCATCCCCTCCCCAACATTCAGCATACGGTCCCAGCCGAAACGCCAAAAGGGCTGGTTTGCTTACCTCGTGCGATAGCACCGGCGCCGCTGTTACTGCCTTCACCTGGTGCCATCCCATGGTGCAAACGTTGGCTCCGAATTAAATTTATTTGTATATTTAAAAAAAATTAAAGAATTGATCTTGCAATGATGGCAGAAATTCATTTTGATGATTTTTCGGTATTCACAGGAGAAGCATCTTTAAAAGCGCTGATTCATTCATCGACCGCACGATCCATTTGTAGCTTAAATAGGCGCTAAAGTAGCGCAAATGCTCTGAAGAAGCACGAATTTGTGGCAGTCCCAGAAATCTAGTAGACCCAGCGACCTGTACCCCCTTCGGGTTTTCTCGTTTTGATGGTAACAAAGCCTCGCATAAGCATATCATATTTTTTCTCAGTCCGTTATATTGAATGAATTATTCCTCTTTGATTTATAGTTTCTAACAATTATATTCACTTCAACGTTTTCTCACGTCCATTCGATTGAATAGGGAGAATTCTAGCAATAAATACTTGGATCTACGAATTTTATCCCACGATAAATGCCGAATCGCATGCAGCAATAACTGTCGCCAGGAATAGCCAATTTTTATCTTTCTGACAACGTTCTCTTTTTGAATTCCAGGGAATCAAGTGACCAAAGTATGTTCCCGTATTTTTTTCATCCAATTTAAATTCAATCAGTTCCTGCCCATGCCTTTTTTCAAAAATTCATCAAACCGTACAAGTCATTAGTTGGAAACAGGTGGTTACTTCAGAATTCACCTTTGTTTTTGAATTTCGTCTCATGTACTTCTGTCGTCTCATGTACTGACTTGAATTTTGTTTTGAATTTTTTTTATATTTTTCCTCTGATTTTTTGATTATAATCGTGTCTCATATGCTACAAGCCTTGTAAACGCCGTGTACATTATCAACATTATGGTGCTTTTAGTGGAATTTAATTCTTTTCCTAAATTCGGCCCTTTGTTTCGTTTTGTTTGTTGCCCCTGCCCTAGCTGTCGCCTAATCTTAGCGGTATTCAGGTCTCATTTTTCTCAATACACCCGAAAAGGAAGCTATAGTCAACGCGCGGTTAACGTTGACGTGTTGTACAACCCACCATGACTCAGAATTCCACATCTTTTGTGTTTGTGCTACACGACAACTATCCGTGTCTTTCAATACGTTTCCATGTCATTTTTCCGCTTGCGGGCTTTTCCCTTGTACACACCCTAGTAGGATCTATTTGTTAGGAAGTTTGATGGCACCTAGGCTCTAGCCGCGGTGACAGTGGGAGCAGGACACGGGGGAGGACATTTTCACACTTACCTTCTGTCGAAAGGCATCTGTGGAACGGAAGTCGATCCAGCGCCTTGATTTACTCCTCCCCCCCCATTCCTCCCTCGTTATTTCTCAACGCTTCAAGCTTTTTCCTGGCTAGGGTTCTTAATCTCAGTTCTCGGGTCTTAAGATATTATCGCTGGCCAGTGAAAATGGAGATGGACTGTTTTACTGTGAGTGATTATCGTTATCAGCTTTATTATCCTAATCTGACATTTCTATCCCATCCCTCTTTGATTAAAGTTTAGGATAGCTAATCTGCAAATTTTTGGTTTCGATTGATTATTACCGTACCAACTTGACTTATTGCCTCTATTGGGTCAGTCACATGGTGTATAGTTTAAAAAAAAGAAGTATGGTAAAAAAAAATAGAAACACTGAAATGAACATCGATCAGTGACTTTAGCCAAGCCATCCTTACTCTTCCTAATATCCCTCTTTTCCTTTCTTTCTTCCTCTGCTTATTGTTCTTTTTTCAAATTTAGTCATCCAATTGGAAATTTGTTTGCAAGAGTCGGCTCTATTCAAATTTAAGTTTTTGTCGCGGCTAGATTCCTCTTTTTATAGATAGCCCTTTTCACAATGCTTGCCCCTACACGCATACAGGTGGCGAACGCATGGCGCATCCGAACATCGCCCTTCGTTCCTTTTTACTTGTTCTTCACTATGTTTGCTTGATCCAGCCTTCCATGGCTTTTTTCTGCCACTAGTACCTTACACTCGATCGCGTAATGTTATCCTATCTCGACAGATTTTTTTCCAAAATTGAGTTCATCTTATTCCGACGGTTTTTCAGGAAAGTCGATACGTGAAGCCAGACAGACTGTGATAGGCATTGATCGATTCCTCACACACATTTAATGCGACTAAATGCGGGACGAGCTGCGCCGGCATCAAAGCCTCGGCTCGGAGGAACCACAGATAAAATTCAACGAGGCCCCGTTTGACGCCGTCTTTGACGTGGGCGATGAACTCGGCAGGTGAGGCGCTGCCGATTGGATTTTTTGCCACCACCATAATATCGTTGTAAGCTCAAAAGTCTCAAAAAGTGTGTATTCAGCTCTTAAGCGCAATTTTAGTTTTGTCTTAAGACCTAAGATGCCTTTTTAAGCGACATTATTGTAATAACTTACCACATGAAGGCACCAAAATAATCCCTCTCTCTTCGACTCATTGGAAGAACTGTGGCCAATGTTTAACATCAGGAATCGGAATCTAATTTTTGCCACAAATTTCTGACCCAGCCTGTTTTATTTAAATCTCATTTTTATTTCTGAGCTAGCTTAGAAGGACTCAGTTCAATGCACTGTGTGATTAGTTAATTGTATCAATCGAACGAGTTTATCGAGGTCTTTTTTCGCCAATAATTCGGGTTCATTTTTTTCCCGAGCATACATTATGACGAAGAATTACGAATTTTGCAGCGGGCAGTTTGCTGTGGTGCGAAAAGTTGTGAAAAAAGCCACCGGCGAAGAATTTGCGGCGAAGTTTATCAAGAAACGACGATATGCAACATCGAGACGCGGTGTCACCAGGGCGAACATCGAACGCGAGGTGGGCTACTAAATCCACTGATTTCAAGAAGTTTCATAGATATTCATCAAAATTTTGCTTACTTTTATCGATTTTATCGTTTCTTTCATATTTACTCGTTTCTTCAATATCCCTTTCTTTTCCGGTTTTTCTTATTTCTCATGTCATTTGGATATTCCAAACTTCCGTTGCGTCTAATCCGAAAATCAGCTTGGCGCAACATGTGGTTGGGGTCGCGACACCTCTCTAAAATCGCATCGCGTCAAAATCACGGAAACGCTCCGTTTTAGGACTAAGCTTTTGAAGAGGAGAGGACTCCGGTGTACGGAAGCAATTTTCGTATTCTCCGGAGTTCGTCCCTGCTGTTTAGGCTTAGTCCTAGATGACTTTTCTCAGAGTGCCCCCCCCCCCCGAGCCCACATTGCGTCTCAGCTTGTAACCTTCTTGGGGTGAACTTCCTTATAAGATGCAGTTAAATTCACCTGGGGGAAGGGGGGCGACACGCCGAAGAAGCTGTTTTCCGATACGGGTGTTAGTGCTAGTGAAGTGAAATCCATTTCTTAGAACTGCTAAAGTAAGCTCAGATTGCGCGCTAAAGGCCGGCGCTAAGCTTTTTGTAAGCAGTTTTACATCGGCCGAGCTCTTTATTTTCGGTGCTCTGTTCACTTAGTAGTGCTCAGGCGTGAGATGGCTGGAGAATGATATTATCACTCGTTATTTTGAACTTATTTATGTAAAAGTTTCTCGAAGTCGTTGTTGACAGACAGCTCTGGAAATGATGGCGACCTTCGGCGACCTCCGCCCGGGTTTGATGCCTTCAAAGGCACAACCAGGGCTTTCAAAGGCACAAACCAGGCACGAACCCTTGTGAGGGATACTCTTCGGTCTGCGGGATTGCCCTCTAGAAGACAATCACACATGTGGCACTACCGTGCCCGACAGGGCGCTAGCACGACCATGTCCCAAAGACCGCTTCAACCGCTTCTTTCTTTCCATTCACAGTGTCTGGCACCTCTTATTTGTTGCGCTCTCTCCTTTCTGTGCTCAGCGTATCATTGCCTTAGTACAGATGTTAGCAGCTTAACCTTAGCTTCTCCGGATTACGGATCCTCTACCTTTTTTTACTGCCGACCCATTTCTCACCATTGCTTTTACACTCGAAAAGCAAGAGTCATATTAAGAATTCTTCTATTCTCTTGTTTTCAATTTAATGAAAAATAAATAAACCCAATCATTTTGTAAACTGTATTGAAGTTCTAACCAATATTCGGTGCTTAGTATGCTTTAGACGAGCCGTTATCATTGTTCTAATGTTGTACCTTTACCAGCAATATTCAGGTGTCTGTGCTACGTACCGTGGGCGGTCATAGCAATGTGATCGAGCTGCACGAAGTCTACGAGACCCCGAGTGACGTCATTTCTGGTGCTCGAGCTGTACGTTATCCTTTTTGTACGGCATCTTTGTTTTTTCTTATCTTGGCGCGCAAAGTCCAATTCCTACTTGATTCATGGCTTTACGCTGGACTCAGTTCAATTAGTCTTGGTGTTTTTTTTTCTCGAGGCGGGGTATGCTGACGCTTCGTTCACTTTTCCATTACAGCATGGTTACCAGGGGGCACACTAGGTGGGGCTGAATGGGAAGAGAGTGGTATGGAGAAGGTCATTAATAATTATTATATTTATTATGGGGCCGTCGTGTGATACATGCCTTCATTGAAGTTTCCCCGTAGTGGCTGATGGGCCGAAGAACGCCGTCCTGTTTGTCCATTATGGCAGTGAGACGGCGCTGAGAAAAATAGAGCGATCCATAGATCGAAGAAATTACATAGGTGGACAGTCGCCAACTGTTCAATCGCTTTACGGGATGGTTAATCCAGAAGTCAAGCGATAAGATACCAACTAAAGGTTGTAAGAACAAGAAGAAGATTAACTGTACGGGAGAATCCGCATCGCGACCGCTGCGCGCACGACGGGTGTTTCTTGTTTGGCGCGGCCTTTCACAGCAACATTGCCCTTGGAGCGCCTGGGTGCAGTAATTGACTAGGCTCGTGACAGTGCGAGAGCACTGATAGCAGTCAAGTGGTAACTGGGGCGGACTGGACGCGGCGTGAGCGGTAAAAGACTGAGGCTTGGGTTTACAGTCGGCTTGCGCATGCGCCATGCAGCGCGAGCATTTGTAGTTGGTGGAGTGCTAGGTGGGGCCTGCGCTTGGATGACGAGAGGAGTGTGGGAGATCGAGGTTGCACTCAAACTAAAATGATTCCATAAATCTTTGTATAAGAGTTATATAACTGTAATAGTTATAATATCCCAATACCGTATTATGTGTGGATCCCGTGTTTTTTTCCCCCCCCCTCAATGTTGTTGGAGTGGAGTTGTTCTGTTCCGCTTTAATTCGGTTTTTCTGAATGTTGCCTTGCACTATATGTGCTTTTTCTCTTCATCCGGGCATTTTACGCTGCGAACACGAAAGTTTCTCTGAAGTAAGCACCCAAAAAGTCTTTTAGAACTATATTTTCGGCCGTAACTCTCTTTGGCACTATCCAAAACAAATCAAAATTTTAGTCTCCGTCGAAACTTTGCCCATAGAGGTAATTCCAAAGCCCAAAACGCCATTCATTTTTGGCGTTGGAGCCATCTGGCGCCAATTGGCGCCATTTTAGCGCCAGGGCTGTTTTCATCAAATCCGCTGTAGACTTGTATATGAGGGGGGGGGGGAGTTCTTTAATACCCCGATTACGCAATAATACCGATTAATTTTGCCCATTTCTGGGTCTGTTTGCGTCCAGTTGTCTGCTCGTTCTGTATCCTCTCCTACTGATAAATTCGCGAATCAGGACTGACGAGGGAGGTCTTTCAGGACATGGAGCGCTTTTCCAAAATGATTTCCTGCACTTTGTAGAGACTCATGCGAGGAACACAAAACCATGGTCCGTTTTTCCTGAACGCTTCTAGGAAGGTCAGAATAGTGGAGAAGAGATGGTCCAAAGTTCGATCCTCCGTGATGTCTAATTTTTGCAATTTATGTTGGCGCCTCCAAATTGTGTCCAAATGGCACCAGCGTCGATTAACATGTCATCCTCGTAATTTGGCGACAATTTGGAGGCTCCAACATGGATTGCAAAAATTTGTCACCACGGCGGATTGAACTTTGGACCATTTCTTCACCACTGTTTTGAGGTTCCCAGAAGTGTTTAGGAAAAATGGCTCGCATGAGTCTCTACAAGTGCAGCAAATCATTTTGGAAAGCGCTCTATGACCTGAAGACCCTCCTTGTAAGCTTTTGGGGGAGAGGGCGCTTGAGTCTTGCGAACTCTTCCGCTGGATGAATTTCGACGATTCTACCCACAACTCGTAACTGGGATCTTCAAATTCTTTGACTCGCGGCCACCATAGTTCCGGGCTTTCGGAGTGAAAATAGGACGCATCGTTGAGCACATGTCGCGGACGAACAGGCGGTGAAGACATGCCTAGATGGAATTTCTATTGCAGATGAAAATTAAGGGTTAACTAAAGTAAACTTCCGCTCAAGGATTTTTCGCTCATCTGCACATATTTGGTCAATTCTTGTTGTTATGGTTCGCGTGCTAAGATTAAAATGAAACGCAATGCAGGTGGGTTTGCGAAAAATTATCCCATTAAAAAGAGAAACTATGCAACATAAGCCAATTTTGTAAGAACCCTATGCCCTTTATGAATAGCAGCACAAGCAGGAAGTGAACGAGTCATCCAGTCCTCGAGAAACAGTCTGGCTGCACTATGTTTCATCATCAATCAACTGGAGCAGAGATATTTACTTTTCCCCTTTGCTTTGTTTGGCTCGGACTCTTTTTGGAGACTTCCCACGACCGGTGTTCTACGAACGAATAATGCGGAGAAAAGCTTCGCTAACTAAAACTGACTTGTTGCAGTTGCCACGACGCAGCTTCAACACCACTCTAGGTGTGCCTCAATCCACTGTCCTGTTACAAGGTCATCGCTGCTAGCATGCTTCTGCTTTCGCTGGAACCTAGCACGACGACGTTCACGATCATGCCTCTTGTTAGTTTACCGTCGGCGGCAGTTGAACCCTTCTATCCGGTGCGAAGGCACAGTCCCGCAAAGATTGCCCATCATGCGTACTTGTGTACTTTATGCATTCGCACTGCGTTTTTTGCAGGGATTATCCTCCTAATGCCATTACTACTGAACGGACAGAACTTGTTCTTCTTCTTCTTCTCCCTAGCGTTAGTCCCGCGCAGTCGCAGGGTCCGCTGTTTTTGTCAGCCGTCGCCACTTTGCTCTGTCCAGGGCATCTTCCATCGTGGCCGCGACCTCACCTAGGTCCTTCTTGATTACGTCTTTCCACCTTTTCTTCGGGGCTCCTCGCGGTCGCTTGCCTTGTACTTCGAAGTCCATCGCTGTTCTTATCGGATGGTCCTGTGGCCTCCTTAGCACATGCCCATACCATCGCAGACGCTGTTCTCGTACCTTTAGCTGGACAGGGGCAGTCTGCATGACCGCTCTGACGTCCTCGTTTCTAACCTTGTCCAGCCGCGTCCAGCCGCAGGCCCATCTCAGCATCCTCATTTCGGCAGAGTGAGCTGCCTTTCGTGATTCTTGTTCAGGGGCCCAGCACTCGCTGCCGTAGAGCATCGCAGGCCTTACCGTAATAACTTCGTATCGGTCGAGAAAAAAACACCTTGAATTGAGCAAGGCAAAATTCATGAAGGGCGCTCAAAGCCGCTGCTCCTGAAACTTGGAGTCAATTTTTGGCAGCATGTGGCTCAGGGTACTCTGAAAAAAGTCATCTAGGACTAAGCCTAAACAGCAGGGACGAACTCCGGAGAATACGAAATTGCTTCCGTACACCGGAGTTCCTCTCCTCTTCAAAAGCTTAGTCCTAAAACGGAGCGTTTCCGTGATTTTGACGCGATGTTGCGAGGTGCCCCCCCGAGCCACATTGCGCCGCGAATTTTTTCTGGACCGCTGTCCCAGAAGTGATAAATTCTCACTAATTTTGAAAATCGAGGATAAGTAACGACTCGAGTGGACATGCCAAGGGCGCGGTTTTGTATGAGGTATTGACTATTCTCGGGCCAAAGTGAGGTCATTCCCTGAGTATTATATTCAGGATTCTTCACTTGGTCAGGTCTGCGAAGTGGGATCTAAATGTAAAAGCATTCTGCTCCCGTTGAAATCGAAGAAACGAATTCCACGCCAGATGTTTTCATGTTTGCGGTCTCTTCAAGAGCATCCTGGCAGAATTCTGCCCTTCAGCCATTTCAAGTGTACAATATGTAGTAGCAATATTGATTAGAATTATACAGAAAAGAAGCAAGATGCGAAAAAGAGATCGATAGTAGCTTGAAATCAGACAGACCGGGAAGAGGTTCGTGAACCATTGGGTCTCCTAGTTAGTCGAGTGGAAGGAAAGACATGGTTGAAAAAGTGTCTGATTACTTTTGTGAGAAGAAGGATGAACCTTTACTGCACATAGAAAAAATCATTGTGAAAAAACACAGTATTGACGAATTCTGGAGTCTTGAAAATAACAAAAGAAAGTTATCTGGGGAACGTTATATTTGCCCTGTTAAACCTGCCAGACATGAGTGATTGCGGACTGAAAATGAGTTTCTCCCCATAGGTGAAACCAGCCTATTGTACATTGAAATGCGCACTTGTCGCAAATTAGATTTTGGTACCTTCGTCGACTCGACTGTTGCCTCGACCACGACGACAAAGAACACAGAGGGAAGGGGGGGGGGGGGGGGCGGGGGGCGGGGGGGGGGGGGGGGGGGGGGGGGCGTGAAACCACAAAACCAGGGCTTAAAGGTGAACTTTCTTCACCAGGAATGTCCGGATAAGCCACCCGGGTAGAGGTCAGCCAGTACTTCTTGAAGGGTGAACGTACATCTAGCAAGGTGTTGTAGGTGGTTTCTGCCACGCCCCTTTTTGGATTGCTTTTCGGGCGGTGTAGACCATTTGAAACACTTGGTTGAGTGATTTTCGGGTGATCGATTGGCTTTTGATCGAACCTTGTATTCGCCATCCCTTAGTTCTTCCCATCTGGCTATATTGGGTTCGTATTTATGCAACTGGTTTTTGAGAAGGCATTAGCATTTTACTGCTTACTAGGCTATCGCTGATCATAAATTGTTCCAAATTTTTTTCTGCATGTGCCTTCTCCACGGAGTAGCATGCCATCTAGAAATGCGGCCATCCATTCCTGTGAAATATGGGAGTAGCGTGTTCCATACTAAAAGTGGCATTTAGCCATATGAAGAAGGCCCAAAAAAAATTTCTGCGGTCTTATGAAGGCCCGAGGAAGCGTTTACCATGTCACCAGCGCTCAGCCGTAAGAAAAACGCGTATTAGCAAGCCCAGTTCCTACCAGGGTGCGAGCGCTTGATGTTTTCCGTCGCAACTTTGAGCTGGGTGTCAGAGTCTGCGATTCCGTCGCAGGTTCCTTGAATTTTCTGCGATGCGCGAAATTCCGCCAACGGGTTCACTCGGAAGATCGAGCTACTCCGATCCGATACTGCAACGTGTTCTCACAATTCTGGCTGCCGTCGTCTACTTCTGCTTGGAATAGTGATGGCCTGAATGAGGACAACACCATCCCCCCCCCCCCCCCCCCTGCCCCGCACGTGCTCATGATTCGCACTGTTTCACATTCAGTGTTTCAAATGTTCAAATGGGGCACTTGCATTTTGCGATCCGTCGCAGGTTTCGCGCAAATCGCTCAAATCGCGCGAATCGCGAAAATCAGCGAAACGCGGCGAATCGCGGACTTTGACACCAGCCTAACCCTTTCAGCCCTGTCGGTGGCAAATGCGTCAACCGAACCGATTTCAAAGAGATCTGCATTACCGGCGCAACAGCATATTTCTACTACACACTGCTACAGGTTACTTTGAAACACCTCCACATTTTCTAATTATTATTTGAACCAGTCATTTTATTATGTGTTGCTGTTAGCGCTAAAAGTATTATATTTGTTCCAAGTACAACAATGGATCGGCGCTGGTCCCCGCAACTTACCAGATAAGTGTCAATCATTTCTAAAATACTTGAAGTATACTTTATTTTGTTATCAAAAACGTGGGCGGAAGTGGTGTAGTGACAAGTGGCGCGCTTACCACGCGAGCGGTCCGGGGATCAAATCCTGGGTCGTGAGTCGCCCGGGCCAACCAAGCCTTCCATCCCTCCGGGGTCGGTTAATTGGTACCAGACTTGTCTGGGAGGATAAAAACACTGACTTGTACATCGGCTGGCCCCGCAAGTCATTGTATAGGCCACATCGCATTCAAACGCCACTACGAATGTACAAATGGAAGTAGAATGCGTGCCGCATCCCAAAAGGGATTGATCAACGGCAAATGCTTTATCCTTTTTTTTATTATCCTTTATCGAAAACTATGTTATAAAATTGTGCAAGAGCAAAACTTCCTCTACAAAACTAAGAAATTTGAAAATTTTTTTGGCTTAAGCAACAAAACCAGCCAGACTGATGTGTGCCAATTTTCATGGCTTCCTAGTTTATTAGTTTGCTGTAGAAAAACTTCCAAATTTCGTTATAGTTTTATTTATGTGATCGTAAGTAATGCACTATAGCAAGAAGAAATGTTTTCCTATAGAAAAAGTTCAG
>MU873091.1:1958-16118 GCA_036418205.1 Ostertagia ostertagi | reverse complement strand
GTTTTCATGTGGAGGTCTTCTTTACTATTCCTACTTAAAGGACGAATTCACGATGGGAAAGCAACCCATTTCAAATTAACTAGGGATGGTGATTGGTACACGAAAGAAGGAAGAACCATGAGAAACGGCCCAGAACCCGAGAAATGGGACCCCTTCCTTCCCCGCTGATTTGCGCATTGATGCGACTCTTATCGCTGTGCCCTCCTCAACATCACGCTCTCTCTGCTATCTAATCAATCCCACGTATAGATCTGCGGCGAGTGATCAGCTGGTCGGTGGGCGGAGATCGCCAGACCGCCAACTTTGAGGCATAATAGGTCGCCGAGGTCAAATTTTTCGATGCGAATTGCGCATCAGTTCGCACCCTCAGGAGGTCCGTGGGTTACTCAACTAGGTGAATTACTTCTTCCTCGACCTCCATTCTAATCGTAAAATCCTCCTTTAAAACCTCTCCATGAATAGTTTTGCTCTATCCGATTGTATGGACTTGTCTGAAGTAACCTAAAAGCTGTCCAAATCCTAATAGCTTTCTGAGATTATTTGTATGTAATATCTCTTCAAATAACGCTCGAATTAGCTGAACGTAGACTACACAATGCATCGGCCATAGATGCGCTGGTCGTGGGGTGGGGGACATAACTTCATTTGGCCTTGCTTATCAGAATACACTGAAACTCATCTCCCTCGCCTCTTGCCCAAGCGCCGCCCACCCTTCAGGGACGGCGGCGGAGGAGGGGAGGGGATGGAAAAAAAGAAATCAAAATGCGTGCGTGAGAATGCTCACCATCTGCTTTTTTTCCGAATCTAAGAGGAGTTTTGCAGTCATATCCGTGAAATGCCGGATTCATTGCAGGTCCTAGCTCTCTGGCTGAGTCGATATGCGTGTTGCAGTTAATCTGAATATGTTCCATCCGGAACTGCCTCTGCTCCAACGGTATGAGTTTTTTTTGCAGCTTCAACACGCCTTCAATATAGTTTTGCCATCGTTTGAATTCTAGATATAAGATCGCGGCAGCTGCTGGATTTCGACAAGTGGAAGTCTCTCTGCCTTATTCAGAGAAAGCCGAAGATCTGAAAAGTACTGCAGATTCTCTTGGTCTTACGCACACCCTCATAAATGCGCCAACAGGTATCTTGGTTAGCATTTATTCTACAGGCAAATGTAATAGCGGGATCCAGCCAACAGAGCAGGATAGAACAAAAACAAATTGCTTTTCAATTCTTCATGTGTGAATATGTGGCCCAAATATGCTCGTCTCTCGCATTACTACTATTTTTAGACTAGGAATAAGATCTACTTCATCATTACTCATATATATTAGGTTGTCCCATAATTAGTGAATCACTTTACATTTATCGTTATTAAAAATCCAAGAAAATTGGTGAAGGCGTGAAACATGTTTTGCGAAGTAGCATCCACATTGTCCTACTTGAGCAATTACTCAGCCCATTTCCATGCTGCCTTCCGTGGCTGACATTTCAATTTTTCTGGAACCTATTTTTGAGCTCCCTTCTTAATCACTTCTGATTAAGATCTTTCAAACGCCCAACAATATAGAGAATCGACCAGCAGATAGGCGAGGGCACGCTCCCTCACTCCACGGTCTGCTTATAGTTCACTCTATCGAGAGGTTGGCTTTTTAGTTGAAGATGACCCACACTCCAACTACCCCTCAACTGGCAATCTCACTGCTGTACCCAGCGCCACTGAGCGTGGATATGGACAAACTAGTCGCCATTTGCTAGAGCATGCCCGACTTGTTAAAATGATGGAATGTAGACATCTACGTAGAGTTGTAACGATTTTAAAATATTTAATTTGTATCTCGTGTGCTTTGAGCTCGAAACAGCTCCGCACACGATCTGACATCGTCATGTTCCTTCTGATCTCCCTTAGTTCCTTACAGTGATCATCCAGCTTATTCACCAGGGTTCTGGACTGCGTGAAGTGTACTAGCAAATCTCCGAGGAGCAGTAGCCCAGCGTGAACGATTCGGGAGTTCTGATAGCAAAAGCCAAACCTCATTCTAGTCCGACCCTTCAGAGATATTGGTGGAGCACGAGAGTGACCATGCGCTGGGAACCGCCGCCTAGTAATACTAGAGTCACTGAAGAAGATCAACATCTACAGCGTAATGGCGGCGCATTCAATTTGAAAGTAAAGCAAGACAAAGTCTGCTTTTTTCCTGAGGTCGTTCGACCCACCTTGCGGAGAATATTCATAAAAAATTAGAGACTCTCAAGCTAGCCGATCTTCCACTTCCTCTGTGTGGCCCTATCCTCGTGCCAACAAGAGGCAACTCAGTTTGACCTCTAGCGCTCTTCCCCAGGGAGGAATTTTACGCTAAGTGACATGACCTCAAACTCGACTTCCGATCTTTCTTCGATCAATAGCTCCTGGATTTCTAGAGATAAGACAGCGACAAAATTTCCCCTGTATAGGCAATACATTGTAGATGACAGGGATGTATGTTTGGATGAGCAAGAGACTCCATATGAAAAAAAAAAAATTTGAATTCAAAAATACCCAAAGTGATTCACTAATTATGGGACAACCTAATATTTCATGCGTAATAACTTCGTATACGCGTTCGTCTGTCACGATTCCTACTTTCTGATGTTCACCTGAGAGATGAGGTCAAGGGTGGGTTGGGTGAATCATATCTGGATAAGTAGAAAACATACATCGGCCACAGTGGGCGTGGCGTGCATCGCAATGAGCGGTACTGATGACCAAGATTTCAAATTCCGATTACAAACACGGCCTCCGAGACTGGGGAAAAGTGGGTAAAGGTGTACATTGGTAACCAGAATGAATTAGAGAACCCACTTCCTGTGGACAGGGCCGTTTTTAAAACAGCCTTTAATGAAACACTTTGAATATTTTGGTGCTAAAAACGCTACAGCGCGCACAACCAGTTGTGTAAGGAAGCAATGTCTAGCAGATATTCTCAGCAAATACATGACATGTGTGCTCGCTATGCTTTGCCGCTGACATTTAAGCGGAGCGTGTCCGAAAGTGGACAGTGTTTCCTGCAAGTTTTCCTGATTCTGTTTCAGAGGTCATAGAGAGCGGGAAAAAGCTTGGCAGAGGTCACAGAAGGTCAAGCGCAACGGCAGAGGGTTAAATCGGGTGAACAAGAACTATGTTCCTGAACCTATAATCTTCTCCCGCTCAGCGCTCGCATTAGGGCGGAGCTTGTTTTTTAGTGGTAAGTGTTTAATAGAGATCCTCATAACTCGATCCCGACCCTGGAAACCGGCGACAAAGTGGATGGGAGGTTGGCAAAGGAATGGGGTGGCTACTATCGGTGGGTAAAGCGTGCATTGAGGCGGGCGGAGTTTGCAACAGAACATCTTAACTCCGTCCCCCAGAAAGCTGAGAGACCGAGAAAGGTGGATAGAGGTAGAAAAGGAAGGGAGGTCAACTGCTTTATGGTGGGCGAGACCTGACCGAAGTAGGCAGGGTTTGCCACTGAACTTGTGATTACATAGATTCCAAGAATTCGGAGAGGGGGAAAAGTGGACATGGTCGGCGAAAAGGAAGGGAGGCTAATTTAGCTACGTGGGGGGGGGGGTGGAGCAGCACCGAGGTGGCGGTGTTTCCTCAAGAGGCAATCCAAAAATATCTCGAGACCCTATTCCAGTATGAGTTGCAGTCCCGTGTGATGAATGCGAGTGCATCACCCTGGTTCGAGAATGAGTGCTTCAATAGACGCATACAGACACGCAGTAGCTTCCTGAAATCTTATATAATAGCCGCCCATTAGATCTGTAGTAAAATTTTATATTTTATTTCGCGCCATCCTAAGTGATGCCACTGAAAATTGGCTTTGCCAACCTTAGGCATATAAAAAAGCAAACCGGTCTCTGCTAGCTAGTGTAGTTTTCCTGATGTTTGGGAAGTAGAAAAATTCCTTTAATCTTCACAGAAAAAATATCGCTTCGGAATACTTTGCGTTCATCGCTTTTTGGTATCATCCCCAAAGGTGGCCCTATTGTTTCGATTTTACATTGTTACCGTTACAGGTGACTGGTCGCGAGGATTCCGCGGTTTGGCTGCGTTATCGTCATGTAAAACAGAATTTCGAGAAAGCGTTGACACAGCGATACATTATGCAAAAACCTTGAAGTGTGACAAGTTAGTTTAGCTTCGGTTGGAATTTCTTCAATGCTCAAAAAAGTTTTGGGGGGTTTTTTTTTTGAGAAATGTCATCCTCGCTCGTATTTGAAGTAATCTACAAAGCCCAGAATCAGTATTAAAAGGTCGAGCTCTGATTTGCTGCTTGCCTTTTTCCCTCCTCCATATTTTCTTCCGTGAGAAATCTTGCCTAAACCTGCGACAATGAAACTCTATGTATGGACTATTCAGGATCCCCTGTCCCAGGCTGTAATACCTCCCGGTTCAGTAACCGAAGATTACCGAAACTGTTTATTAAGATATAGTCGCCTATTGCAGCGGAGAAATTTGGCAAGGTACTATTTCAATAAGTGATGTGAAAGTTTCTTTTTGAGGTTTTCTTGGGATATTCTAGACTCTACTGTGTTCCTGTTTCAGGGCGACAATCTATGTGTCTCATCGAAAGCCGATCAATCACTACACCGGCTGCTATTTTCTTCCTCTATGAGCAAGGTTCTTGATAGGGTACTGACATTATATTTGTATTCCTAATACGAAGGAAAAACCTATCATTACAGCGAAGGACGTCATCGACGCAGTTAAACTTCCAAATTTGAAAATTCAATATGTAAGTCCATTCCCTCAAGCCATATTAGTGTTTCTCTCTTCAAGTTATTGCATATTTGCAGGATGTTTTCCACGCCCAACAGATTTGTGGACAAATTTCGGCCACCATAAAGAAGTACAAAGAATTAATAGGTGAGCCTAGAGGATTATGAGAAATAGATAGATTTCAGTTACTGTTTGTTATTGATTGCAAATATTAATTGACTTGTGCAGTTGTCCCTTTAAGGATACATATCAGACGCATCAATGCCGTCCGCTGATGACCAAATACACCGTGAGATCGATACCAGTAGTGCTGACCGACAATTGCGCAGTTCCGCCGACCACCAACTGACAATAGGAATATGAAGCACAAATTTCAAACGAAGCTCATGATCACCACAGCATGGGTCAAACAACTCGGCTTAAGCATCGTAGATTGGCATTTTTGCATTTGGCAGTTTGGAATTCGATGAATACAAGTAAACTGCAACGGTCTTTCGTTAGCTATTGTCTCTCAAATGAACCGAAAATGACACATGACTGCGTGCTGATTGCTTTACTGTCTCAACTTAGCGCTGCTCATCAAGGAACGTTGGGCGAGTCGCGAGCAGCCGCACTTCAATGACACCTTGATATACCAGTAAAGATGTTATACTTTGTTGTAAGCGTTCAGCGTGACAAATCCATACTGTGGTGGGTTTTGGTCGCCTCTCAGCACATCTCTATCCTTTCCCGGGAGCCGTGTCCAGCAGTACCAGGCCATGGGTCTGTCCTAAAAACCTCTGCATTTCTGGTCGCATCCTTCTTTTCTTAACTATGAGTTCGGTGTCATCGACAGCAGGTAGAGACGCAATTCGGGGTACTGCTGTACATCCCTTCTCGAAGGTTATTTTAGTGTTGTAAATATTGGAGAAAAAAGCGCCTGAACTAAGAAGGTGCTCGCTGTCTTTGACCTTCACAACTGAGAAGTTTCAAATCGACGTTTCAAAGGTCAGCAACAGCGGACTTAGACAGCCTGTTTTGGGGATGGAGAGGGAGGTAACCAGCTAACATGAGGGTTTGCCACCAATTTTGTCTGTTTCATTCTGGATTTCTGAGTTCCGTCAGTGATCTTATTTTGGAACTGTTCTCCTTTGCCTGTTGTGAACCTTTTGTGTATCGCGATGGACGAACTCTTGTTCTTACTGAAAGCTCGCCAAAAGTGCACCTTTAATGTGTACTACAGATCGCTTCTCGGGGCAGAATCGCTGTAATAATCAATGTGCTCTGGTTAACCGCCTGAACAACTTGGGATTCATCTGACCTTTCGGGCAATTTGTCAAACATTCCTGTTTGCAACTTTGATGTGACATAGTTATTACAAAGTTTTATGAACCTCTTTCCTCTTCGTAGCAGAGCATTTACTGTAACCACGCGTTAAACACCTAACGGCTAACCCCTACCAATAAACATTCGAATATTCGCGAGAACCAACAGAAGTGGAACAGTTGTCGCGTCGCCGCAACAAAGCGCAGGCATTGGAGACATGCCAGCCAGCAGTGATTTAACGACTAACGGGATAGTCGGCACGAACAGCTGCCAGTCACACAGTCAGTAGGTCACCGATTCATCTGTTCACCTTCTCGACTGCTCTTCTACAATCCCTTCTATTATGTAGCTGTCTAGTTATAAAGTGTGTATAGCCCATGTCCTGTTATACATACGAACTCCCAAGCTACACCACAATCAGGTGAGCACCCAATTTTTATATCAATTATAAAAGGTGACGAGAAATACGTGCGCCATAAAAATCGTCCTAACTTTCTTGTCCATAAAAAATTCGAAAGAGACTAGAATTCATGAACTATGACTACAACAATAATATATATTATTCATTAGAGGCCTGTTATTATACTTATTATTATTTTATTATAAACTGTTTATATTTTCGAAGTGGCCGCTGTTTTTTGGTATAGGGCCGAATTGGATTCGACATCGAGTCGATGATGCGCCGAAGCTAGAGAGTCCTCCGGTTTGACAAGAAAAAGTCTCCCGTGATGCAGCTCAAAACTCTAACTCACCTTCAACTTTCTTCGCTCACTCTTAGGAACATCGTAGTTGTGCGAAATCCGTTTTTGTGAAGTAATGCTTTTGGAGCCGTATCATGCTTTGAACAGCCCCCTACGGTTCCTGTCGTAAAGTCGTGGATCATAAAGAAGGCTTTTGGGCTCGGGAAGTAGAGTCACAAGAACGTTGTCTTCCTACAGAAATGGGCTCCACCCGAAGATATCCAGCGGCTGATTAACTCCAAATTTTGGAAAGTTTTTTTTTAAATTTTTTTTTCAAATCCCAGCTCTTGGACAAATCCATAACGGATCGATTCGTTCGAGACCCCAAATCGCTCCTTTTTTTGACGGTAGATTTGTGGGCCTACTCACACTCCAAAATCAAATCTGTCACACCTCTCGTGGTGTTATCGAAGGGCTAGCAGGGAATCGGAACGCAAAAAGTTTGCTGATTCGAAAAGGATTTTTAAATTGAACACTAATTAGACTTTGAACACCTCATCGATTAGGAAACAAAATGAGGGCCTGCAATCAACTGATCGCCGCCACTTGAAATCTATTGCAATCATTAAATGTCACAGTTCGATGTTTTATAAACTCAGCTGTTTTCGAGTTTTTGCAAACAAAAAATAGAGCTGGAATGTTTTTTCTGGAGCACGTTATGCTTTCGGAAGTTATTACGATTCAACATTTATACCTTCTCTACTTTAGCTGGCAAGAACTACTGGACTTGCCGAGCCTAATGGAATGATACTTGAAGTTCGAGGACGAGCTTACTGTAAGGAATGGAGATGTCATGTCCTCACTATAGTGCGGAATCACTCGACGCTTGTGCAACTCATCATTCACGAATTCGCGAGTCACGGATCACTCTACTTAAGTTGCCAGCCGTCAGGTGCCAGTCGGCGGCCACTGCCATCTTGAACTTTTCCTTCTCCCTTCTACTATCTTAGTCGTAGAGTGATGGTAAATAGCACGCGATGTCCTGTTATACATACGAACTCCCAAAGCTTCACACACATCAACTATACGAGCCTAGCTAACCTTTACTATGATAGAATCCTGTCTGTGTAAGTTGTTCATGTCCACGCCTTCAGGCGGGGTCATCTATGAGACGTGGCATAGCGAGTCACGATTACACAACGGCTTTGAAAACCTACCTTAAACAGCTGCCAGCCAGAAGCAGGAGCCTCTAGCTCGGCCTTCGTCCTCCTCAAAAGTTCATTCTCTGGACTCTCTCCTCATCCCTCAGTCTCTTACCCATATTACAATGTATTGAATAAAGTGTATAAGGCTATCATGCTTATACATAGTTATACCTACCGCTACACACCTTCAGATTAAGGACTAGCTACCCTTCAATCTGATATATGAGTTCAACCGTAAACCATTTAGTTAAGATATTCTTTTGCTTTATCAATATACTATATTGTAGAAACTTAGTGTACAATAGATAAATTAAATGATATTACCGGTCAGTTCTCTTCTGGTTTATAAAATGTTTCATTTAGCTGTTCCGAATGGTGTTGAAATGAGATAGACGATTGAAGTCCATCGATCCGTGCCACAGAGCACAAATTCGGCCTGTAATGCAATTGTTAAAAGAGTTAACTTTGAACAATCGCTCCTTGAAAAAAGTTGGGGCATCGAACCAGGGTCAGCCGTGATGTTTCGCACTTTTTCAAAACTTCGCAAGTCCCCTTTCTTTGGAGGCTCTCCCACGCACCTTAGAGACTCAGGAGGCTCCCCAATACGACCATCCTTCTCCCTGCCCCCGACCCCCACCCTCGCCATCATGGCTGTTTTTATAGTAAATGTTTGATTCTGGGACCAGTTGACACAGACCGAATCCTCCCCACATTTCCTTTTCCCTCCATCCCTCCAAAACCCAAAACGGCCGTAGAGCGGGGGTTTCTTTTCTACTCCAACCTATCCTACCTCACCTGCACCTCTTACATCTACCAAATCCCTCAAAAAACCAATCAAAATCGCCTCACCATTCACTCACAAACACTTGTGCCAACTCAACCCTCTGAATAGGACCCCATCCCCTTCCCAAAACCACAAATGCGACCCCTCGCTCGAATAGTGCGAAACCATGTGAACTGGCATCGTGAAAAGCTGTAAGAGCCATGTCAGTGTTCTCTCAGTTAGCCGTTCTCGTAATGCTTTGAGATAGGCAGTTTGATGCGATGTGGCCTATACAATGACTTGCGGGGGCCAGCCGATGTTCAAGTCAGTGTTTTTATCCTCCCAGACAAGTCTGGTACCAATTAACCGACCCCGGAGGGATGGAAGGCTTGGTTGGCCCGGGCGACTCACGACCCAGGATTTGATCCCGGACCGCTCGCAGTCTGTAAACGTCCCACTTGCACTGATAATCACTTCCCCCTCTCGTATAATGTGATAGCGCCTTAAACCTTTCACTACGATGACAAATGGAAGTAGAATGCGTGCCGCATCCCAAAAAGGGATTGATTAACGGCAAATGCTTTATCCTTATCCTTATCACATTATACGGAGGCACTGTGTGGCAATACACTGAAATATGCGAAAAGCATCTCCTTTTTGTTGAAAAGGGGACCAAGCCTCAGGCGCAGGAGGAGAGCAGCTGCGCATGAGGGGCCAACTTAATATGATTTTTCCCGAAGTTGCCACACTTCTAGGCTTATTTCTATAGGGTGGCCACAAATTACGGTAACAAGGATAAAGTGATCACAGGAGATCCATGTAAATGACGATTGTTAAACATAGTTATATTAGTTAACAGTTGAGAAACAAAAACAGGGTTTCTTCAGAAAGTAGCTGATGTTGACATTGACAAAGGGAGCGAAGAAGTCCGCTCAACTCATTGACTGCGGTGTGTTAGTGGTGAACGGCGGATTCAGCCCAGGCAGGACTTCAGAAATTGCCTTGTCCACGCTCGTGGGCCTTCTTCTTGAGAGATCCTCTGGTGCTCTATAGCCTGCAGTCGAAATTGTTTCAAGGGGTTCATCGGCGCGCCTAGCCTCGAGTGGCCCTTTGGAGTGATTTGATCTACATGATCAACCCTCCGGAGGTCCCTAAAGCAAATGACCTGAAGGCTTTACCTATTTAAGCCACGTTACTACCAGCTCGGGGTGGCAGGTGGACCTCTCTGGTCAGCATCTCTAAAGGTTCGTTCTCATCTTCTTCCATGGCATCGCCTCAGTAAGCCTACACCCTCTTGAATGATTCTTGTAGGTTGTTTGGGCGGGCAAATTCCTGATAGGCTTTTGACATTTTCATTGTGCTCTGGGAAGGTGAAAGTCCGAAACGCCGGTCCTACTAAAGTTACTGCCACTCCTTCCCGAGCTTCACGACTTCACCAAACTACCACTCTCATCATTCTGGACTATCCAAATTCATAAAAATTGGAATTGGACATAAACGAATTGTTTTCAATTTGATTTTGACCATAAATGCGGCTGCTGTGTTACGGTAACATATTCTGAACTCACACCCTGTAGAGGATGCCCCCCATCTTGCGATAGCGCCGTTTAGACAAACTTCACTCTGAAAACTTTTACATAGGCTCAGCACGAGCTCTATTATAAGAGAACTGGAATCTACTCAATTCAACCTCACTGCTCTACAAGCTTCAAACGTTCCAAATTCAACAGCTCGAGCAAGCTGCTTGTTTTCGATCGATAGTTTCCGGCAACATATACAGATTCGGTCAGGTTAAATTCACTCAGCAACTAGCTTTTTTCATGAGAGATGTATAAGCGCATATGGCGAAATGAGTCGAATCTCATGAAATACTAATCTAGAAGTTTCGGGAGCAAAACGGATGAGAATACTCTCACAGCTTGGTCGTCTTACCTATTCGAGCTGCTTCTCCAGCGTGCTTTTATCGAGTCAATATATTTGTCCCCGTCTTGGTATGGTCAATTTTTTGAACCAGTAGAATCTCAACAGCTGACGGAGGATTCTCATATACTTCACATGGGCAACAGGTGATGAATGGCAAGGGGTGCCGTTCTCGTACTCATCACACACAACCACACCAACTGCTGAACTAAAAAATTGAAACTACTTGCAAACACACCACCACAAACAATTATAAACTATCAGGTTCTGGTCCAGATAACGTTCAAGGACATTGATTTTAATGTGGCCCTCATAGACTCTTTCTAATAGACCACACTGCATTAATTCCGCTAGCAATCCGCAAACAGGATTAGAGCACGTGCGCATTCCAATAGAGCCGAATGATTTAGCTCTCGCGCGAATCGCATCTCTATCGTCAAAATCCCACCAAGTACAGCAACCTAACCCAAGCTTTACTGCTGTCAGAACATTCCCAGTTCTATTTAGCAATCGATAAGATGTTTAGCCTCGGCGATGCTGCGTGCGCCTTTCTTCGAGTGAGAAAAAGCGGCGAGTTCGGCCAGCTGCAAGTGTCTGTATAAAGGGCGCTGAACAAAATAGACAAAACAGTTCAGCCTCTTCGCGTGGCCCGTGGCCAGTTGCGGGCCACAGCACGGCATGAATTTCCTCACCATTCACTCATTCACTTATTCTTCTTCAGCGGTAATCAATAATCTATCATATTCTTCGTCATAGCAGATGTTAAACGGAACTTCAAAAGGTAAATAACTGGCTACGGCTGAGGTGCTAGCTTGTGTCAATAGGGATGGGCAGTGTAGTTGAAAAAGTTGCTGGCCCTTGCAGCCATAGGTTGGCGTTCGAGGAAGGGGACGTCGAAAATATGGCAAGAAATGCTGCTGACCAGGGATTTAGGTCCTGCCCTGTTTTTGAAAAAAGGCTTTCTCACAAAGGGACACATACATGCCAGACAGAGGGGGTTTCAGAAGCTTAGCGCTACACCTTTTAAGTCCACATCTCGGTAATTACCTACACATATGGATTACTGATGACCCTTTGGTAACAAGGCACCCATTACTAGCCGGTACCATTCTGCGACATCTTAAAACGCCAATGAAATGGCAAAAGATTATCACCACGGGGATTCTAACATGGGGCACTCTTTTGTTCCTGTCTGGGCGTTAAGGGGGTAAGCTAGAAAAATTGTTCCAATTTAGGTTTCATGCACGTATCTCTACATAATGCAGAAAACAATTTTGAAATTGGGAGCCGTGACTTGAAAAACCGTCCTGAGAAGATTAGGGCGCTATGACAAGACACCACCAATGAGGGCAAGGGCACTACAGTTACTGTGAGCATTCATAGCATCATCATCCGCTTTGTTGGCTTAATGTTTAAAAGCGCGAGGCATTGTCAAAGTTGCCACTCAATGCATATACGA
Organism: Ostertagia ostertagi; assembly: GCA_036418205.1. Classification (NCBI taxonomy): domain Eukaryota; kingdom Metazoa; phylum Nematoda; class Chromadorea; order Rhabditida; family Trichostrongylidae; genus Ostertagia; species Ostertagia ostertagi. Next base: position 4,054 of record MU873091.1, on the reverse strand, counting down.
CTTAAAGGAGGAATTCACGATTAGAATGAAGGTCGAAGAAAGGGAAACTGACCTAGTTGAGGGACCCACGGACCTCCTGAGGGTGCGAACTGACGCGCAATTCGCATGGAAAAATTTGACCTCGGCGACCTATCATGCCTCAAAGCTGGCGGGTCCGGCGATCTCCGCCCACCGATCATCTGATCACTCGCCGTAGTTCAATACGTGGCGAGTGATTAGATAGCTGAGAGAGCGTAGTGTTGAAGAGGGCACAGCGATGAGAGTCGCATCAATGCTCGAATCAACGGGCAAGGAAGGTCCCATTTCTCGGGTTCTGGGCCGTTTCTCATGGTTCTTCCTTCTTTCGTGTACCACTCACCATCCCTAGGTTAATTTGAAATGGGTTGCTTTCCATCGTGAATTCGTCCTTTAAACAAAAAAATGCTTCGTATAACTTCGTATAATCTCCTCTGAGCGATCACCTACTCGCCCTCTCGCTTAATCGCCAACTTTGAACAATACCACGGAAACTTGTAGAGCGGCAGCTGCACGGCGAACCCTCCCACCGGCTGCACCATCACTAAGGCCTTGTTAGACTTTGCGGACCCAGCGATTCGCGGGGCAAGAGCGTTGCAGCAGTGGATCGACCTATGTACCAGCGGACCGAGCTATGTACCAGCGACTCAGCACTGTTGTAAATGACTGGACTCCTCTCGTTTGCACGCTGACTTCTCGAACTCTCATACCTTCTCATTCTCCCATGCCCTCGTGAGCCCGGAAAATAGCGAGAGCCAATTTTCAAATTGAGTCCCGCCACTTCCAAACAGTGTCGAGTCGTCGCCTCGAATCCAGCGATTCGCTGGATTCCCAAAGTCTGACATCGACTAATTAGAACGTAGGTCGACCGCTTGCTAAGAATGGTTTTCCCATACTGGGGGGGGGGGCACATGAAACATGGGAAGTCAGGTTTACTCTTTTGGGCATAAAAGTGCCTAAAGAAAACAAGCGGAAATCCCTCTCAGGATCAGGCCAGTGAGAAAAACTAACCGTGTTTCCATACTGTACAAGTGCTGTCATAAATACAAAACGGTTGAGAAGAAGTCTATATTCTGAATAAATTCGTTGCTAGCTCAGCTTCTGGGAGCTCATTCTAGTACGTATGTCATCTTGCTATACCAGTGTTGCCATATAGGCTCGTCTATTTTCTTCGCATAAAAGGCTTGTTGATGCACCTTTATTTGGAAATCAGCAAAAGGCTGTGGCTTGAGAGATCCTCATCCCATACAAATGAAGCGCTTCATCTGAAACCAATGCCGCGACTAAATAAAGAGTAGCAAGTTGCCCTCTGCACGTCGCAACGCCTTTCGTTAAAGGCAAAGGTCAGGATTAGGCGACCAAATCCCTTTCATCATCTCTGTGCGTGGTTACGCACCCTTAGAGACGTTGCCACGCTCAAGAACCCAAACGGCGCGGTAATAAAGCCCCAGGGCATGCATTGTTCGCTATCGCCGCCTGGCGGCGCTATGCCCGCCCACCTCCGGAAGTGGTGCGTGGCTGGCTAACGTGTGAAATCAGCTGGGTTGATTGCCGTATCAACCGACGGCACAGAGCCAGCAATGGCCGGCATGTCCGAAAACTCGTTTGGACGTGCCTCTCTCCCAAGCCAGCCTCCTTTCACTGCTAGTGGGGAAGGGTTTCGTTTTCGGCCTTGTCGACGGTTTCTTTTTTCTCCACTGTCGTTCCGTTTCGCATCTCTACACTCAGTTTCAAGCGCCATTACTCCATATTGAGCCCGAATTTGCCTTTAATTTGCTACCTGGACCTGAAGATAGAAGTGGCACTATTTGGACGGTGAAAGTTGCCGTTATTATACTTCACAAGTCCAGTTACTTCCGCTTAAGGGTTACTCGGCCGGGTTACTGTTGTGTGATGGAGCCAACGAAAGAAGAAAAGTGATCTCTTGTTTGCACAATATATGATGAGAGTGAACGGCGACCATGCATCTAACAACTCGAAAACGACATTCAGCCAGTGATATCCTCAACCTCACATCCCAGCAAGACTGGTAGACTATGCATGATCTTCCCTAGCCTACAATCAAAGAGCGTAGAAACGTG
>MU873086.1:9107-19252 GCA_036418205.1 Ostertagia ostertagi | reverse complement strand
AAAAGATATTTTCGACAGCTCCTGAGTTTGAATCATGCTGGGTACTGTAATCATGGAACACCTGGCTTAAAAGTTTCCACCATTAGTTCCGGTGGTGAGCTCAGCTCAGTGAACATTTTGGTTTTGTCGACAGCTGCAAAGAAGAGGAGACTCTGACTTCGTAAGACAGCAATATGGCACGCTACGATTCTAAAACATCTCCAATTTTGGAGAGAATTTAAAACTGCAACTGATTTCTTCTTTGCACTCTTCACGAGCTGATAAAAAAGGTCACTGGCTTACGTTTCGGCAGTTCGCTTTCTTCATATTCTGGAGGGATCAAAAGCAATTAGAGGCTACTCGATCAAACGCTTCATAACCCTACTGAATTACACCATGTATTCTTTGTTTTCGGACTCACTCGGTTTGCGAAAACTTTTGGTCGGGTAGCCATAAACTGCTTCGATGAATTCAGACTGCGGTGAAGGCGATCCACATCAAAAGTGAGGCAATTAACTTCATCTAAGAACCCCGTGGAGAGTTCGAAAGAAGATCAGCAGCGTCACTATGCCGAGATTTATGCGAACCCATACGCGGTAAGTAAAGCTGTGCGCGTGGTTCAAAGAGAGAATGCAGGAGCTACAGGATGAAAGGATCAAATGTGAATGATATTTGTCATATTATACGGAAAACAGATAGGATAGTAAAAAATGACAATATCAGTATGGCAAGACTCCGACCGATTCAATATCTAAATCTGTGTTATCAGCATGCACACTCAACAACCGCCTACCGGTTCATTCTTCTATAGTGAGGAGAATTCCTGTACGAGGTTCGGTTCCTAATGCTAAACAAGCAACATCAGAACAACGTATTCTGACAACTTATCGGTATCGTACACATAATTGCTCAGCAAGGAGTGGAAAAAATTCAGAACTGGGCATGAAACCCATGTCGTTTGATGAAAGTTGGGCGCATAGTTGCCAAAAATACATAACGAATCAATTTTCTGAAGCATGGGAAGGCTGTCAGATGATTAACCGCCTTTATTAAATCAATCTCCAAAAACTAATCAGTAGCACATTTCTTGAGCAGCCTTGCAAGGCATGGGTTGAACGATCAACACCGAGTGTTGACGAAGGCCATGAAAGCAAAACCGCTCGGCTAGTTAGAAATTTTAGTCCATCTAGATTTGGAGCGCAGATACTTCTGCACCTTAGCCGCACCTACCTGATGGTGAGCTTGAAATGCAGAGTTCAATCAAAAGGACTTTTTTCACTCACTGCTGGGTAAGCATGTCTACATACCGATGTCTACGGTGTCGACATTAGACCACTTATTCCAGAGAAGAATGTAAGAATGGGCCGGATGAAGGGTGCAACAAAGTACAGGTCATTTAACGAAATTTAAACAGGCCATTTAGATCGTGAAGCGTAAATAAAACAGTAGTGTATCAACGTTGAAATGGCGGAAGAATATTTTCGATAATGAAGCCAACTAAGCTTAACTGAAATAAGAAGGACGATCATAGACCAACTCTAGTGATGAAATGAATGAGCTAACATAAGCTGAAGAAAGTTTTAATTTACCTTTTAGAAAGCCGGACGAGCAAAAATCAAGCTATTCGGCTGATGAATTAGAAAATTTATGCCAAATTGAATATATACTAAAAAGCAAATAAACTCGCAAGGGGGTAAAAATTGCTTTGAAGAAAAATTGAAAGCCATGAGGTTTCTATAAAAGACGTTTTTAATAACAGAAAAAGTTCCTTGGCCATTATGCCACAGAAATGTAGGCACACGTGACATTTTAACTGACCTAGGTAATATATGATGAAATGTGCATCACAAAAATTGCAATAGTCACATTTTGCAAAAAAATACAAATACAAAATTCAGTTAACTCTCACCTCCCGTTGCTAGTGCTGGAATGCCGGCTCAGAAGAGGACTTGGATCCAGTAGATTCTCTCGACTTCCGAAGCGGGACTCTGTGCTGTCCGCATCAGATGCGAGAGACCGTCTTCTAAAGCATCGCCAAAGCGGACCGAATTCGCAGAAGATGGAGCCAAGTCGAGATCTCCTTCGGCTTGAGCTGCAATGATAAAATATCAGTCAAACTAGCATGTATGCTGCCTTTTTACTAACTTAGGTCCATCCCGGAGAGACTTTCCATGAGCCACTTGTGATCACTGTTCATTTCTGTTGATGCTGCCATCGATCTGAATTTTAGATGTAATGGACCCGATAAAAACGAAAAGACAAACAACCAAACCTTCTCCGCTGCTCAGTAGTCAGCAGGGCAGACGGTGAGTGCACTATAGTGTCACGGCGGGTCACCTCAACTTCCACATCTGCGCCATCCTCGTCCTCTTCGGGTAATGTTAACGCTTTCCTCTACAAGTGATAAAATGAGGTTCGTGACAGTCGTGAGGATATGTTAAGCCCAATACATTGAACACTTGACGGTTGTTTACACCATAATTAAAATACTCATGCTTTTTTCGCTCGTAATATTGCACTGGATAGCGTTCAATCCACCTGAGTGCATAAGTATAGGGCCAAGTGAGGCGTGAGCAAGCGCCACTGACAAACTTTTAATCGCCCGATGAGCAGTATATTCCTTTCCAAGAGAGAATTGGTCCAAAATTTCCATATTTTACATCATGTCATAAACCACACAGAGGAGATCCCTTTGATTACCACAGTCACGTCGATGGCAGCCCATATGGGCTGCCAGTTGCGCGTGCTCGCTGGATAATGGCAGCTCATATGGCTTGCCAGCCATCAGTTGCCTGTCGCTTGCTGATATCACAATTTTGTTGGATATCAGTGAAATGATTAGGGAAATGTGTAACTCTGAACATCGTGGTCTACTGTTAGAATTGATGCCCTTTGGTAAGAAGAGGTATCCTGCTAAATTTTTGGTTCCCTCAATTCTTCTTCTTCAATTTATTCAAAATGTGAATGAAAACAGTACCATTTACTACACGAACTCCACAGCGGCGATTTCGAAATCGCGCTTGTTCCACGCGACCGATAAGCAAAAAACGCACCTCGTCGTGAATATGCTAAATCTACCTGCTCTCTATCTACAAAAGCTAATGCCTCATTTCAGCGTTCGTTGTGAGTGAGTTGGATTTCAAGATTGCAAGGTGGGAGTGCGGTCGGCAAAAAAAAAACTAGCCAATCCAACAATCAGCTTAAATTTCCAATCCACTCCCCATTGGGAGAAATCAAGCAGTGATGTCCACTAAGCTTAGTGATCTTATCAAAACGTTCTCCGCCGGAACTCAACAGATGACTGCTACCGTGTCAAACCTGAACCCAAAAGTTTTTTACCGCCTATGCGTTGAAAATTGATGGGAAAACTGGCAAAAAAGACATGGCCAAAGTATGTAAACCACACCCTACTACTTGCATTGTTTGATCAAATAGCAATTCTTCTTGGCTGTTGCACATGTGTTTCTGGAACATGCCTTCAACGCACCCCAGCTCACAACGTCTCTCTGGACCACCCCTGGTGCTGTCGTCCTCTCTCAGAGATCCATGCATAGACGTCATAAAATTTTGATAGCACACAACACAGAATATACCAGACTAATTATGACCCGATTTTGCGAGAAATGCTCTATGACGACCAGTTCTAGTTCGAACAAACAAGAATCAAGTGGAGCTAAGCGTCGAAGGGTATACGTTAATGAAGTTCTCTCTGTGAAATAGAGATAGTTGACTGCCCAGTAAGCTAGCTTTCGTCGCACTGACTACCCCGATGCTGTCCCGCTAAACATTGAAAATCCAACCTATTCACAACGTGAGTAGTGAAGCATAAAGACTTGTCACACAGGTAAAACCTTTTCCAAAAGTAGATGACATGATTTGAAAAGGTGGATCCTACTTACTATCAAAGCCATTCGTTCTGTACGTCTGTCTGTCGTAGTCGTCTCCCCATCTGCTATGCTCATCACGAACATTCTCTGTCGCTGGGATCCGCCGGCAGCGACGGGTCAAGTGCTGTCGTTCGAGCAGATGGTGACCCTGTTGTTTCCGTTCGCGCAAGCGTTCACGACAATACAAAAGCGGAACCTCACCAGATGGGCCTTGACGTGCCCCGTTAAATGAACTCTATTGACCGACAGACCAAGATTTCGATCTTCAATGTGACAGAGCCCAAAACCTCGCTATCTGTGGGTCACACGCTGTGGGTAAAGGGTGTGTGCATTGGTAAGTCACATCGAATTAGGGAGACCCACCCCCGGTGGGCGGGGCGTTCTCTAAAAAAGCAGTGCTTTATGAAAAATTTCATAACTCGGTTGGGAGAAAGCCTACAGAGCAGAAAACAATTTGGTGTAAGGGAGCAATGTCTAAGGTGTTTCCTGCATACATGACGTGGGCGGAGGCCCGCCTCGGAATGTATTAAAGAGGCCGGAAAACGGTGGATAGAGCGGTATGGAAGAAGTGGAGGCCCGGCTGCCATCGTGTCGGAGCGGGCCTTGAACATCGTGGGCGTGAAGTTTAGTTCACGACGAAAACTCATAGCTTGTTCCTCCAAGACGTCCGCGGGGCATGGGAAAAAAGTAATAGGACGGTCGGCCCGAACGAAAGGAGGCAGCTCGCTATCAGTGGACGGCAGACACGCACTAAAAGTGCGGCTGCGGAGTTTGCCAAAAGTGTCGTAATTTGGTTCCAAGAGGTCCCAGAGACCGGTGAAAAAAAGGGGTAGAGGTCGGCGAAAGGAAGGGGGCCAAATGCTATTGGTGGGCGGGGCACGCACCGAAGTAGGCGGAGTTTGCCACGAGATTTATTGTCCGGAAGCAGTCCGGAGACCGGGAAAAGAGGATAATGGTTGACGAAGAAAAAGAGGTTGAAAGCCGTCGATGATGGAGCGGATAGAATTTAGCTGAGAATTCAGATATTCGTGGTGTATCAAGCCAAATTTGAAAATTTTCGTCGCACCATCAAAATTCGCCGCAGATCTGTGTTGTGCGCGCAATGCGTGCGGCGCCAACTGGTATTAAAAAGTCGTTATTTTGGGAAAAAATTACAATACTTTTTGTAGAACCTAGTAGAAAGCCAGAACGATCCGTGCGGGAAATTATCCGAAGGATACGCCCAAAGAGAACGAACAAAGACGTAAGCTGAATCAGGGTCTGTTTCAAATAAAACGAAAGAACGAACCTTGTCGATTTTCAAACCAGGAACATTCGATCCAAACGCTTTCAAAGTCTCAACAAGAAGGCGGATCATGGTCCAGTCGCCAAGTGGCACCTGAACGGACAATTATGTAAATTCAAAGGAAAGCCGAACTCTGAATTTTTCTCACCCCGAGCGCATCTTTCAGATCTTGAAGTGAACAAGAAGCCAACACAAGACCTCCAAGATTTAGTTGTTGGAATTTACGAATGATGGTGTCAAGCCTGTTAGGAGCAATGTCCAACCGCTTCACAAGATTACACACAGCGTCCAATTTCATCTCCACGAGCGGTGTATTCACAGTATTCCAAACTTTCTCATCCTACAATCAAGGTTAACAGTCAATTTCACCTGTGATGGAAATAACATCCTTCTGTCAACAATATTCAACAACCCTACCCCAAACAAATACTTTGCATTTGGCGGTATCACTATTGACCCAAGTCCAAGCTCCTTCACCGGATCTTCCAAGCCTTGACGCCGTTCTAAAATAAACGATTTTATACTACGAATACAATAGATGCCGAGAAAAGCATTAGAACATTACGCTCGACTGCCGTTCACAGACTCACACGTGATTGTAAACAGTTTTGTGGCATACCTCTGATCAGCTTCCTCAGGTAAGGGTCGAGGTTACTAGTACACGGAACAAATTTCTTCACATGACCAACCGTAAGCTGTTCCGAAGTAGGAATTGCCGGCGAATCCAGAAAAGCCTTGAATATAGCAAGCGATTATCAGAATTCAGCATGACAAGAAAATCAAAGTTCAGAACATGAAATCACCTCAAAATTATCTGGATTCCTATCCAACTCAATTAGCGAGTCCTTCTTGGGAATATGGTCTTTTAGTTGATGGTATACCTAAACACAGTCAAACTCTGTAGATTTAAATACATCCTGTATGCGTGCACTACGCGTTCACCAATCCTCAAGTAATAATTTGAGCTTGCAATTAATCTAATCCTAATCTGATATTAGTAGCGAACACAAAATACTTGACATATCAGGACTAAGAAGTTCGTTTCATCCCTCTTTGGAACACATGAAAAACTTAAAAGATATGGTCTACAGCAGTGTGATTATAGCAGTTACAAGTGGCAGAGAGCAAAATCACTACATGGCAGGCCATAGTTACAAATGAAGATTACTACATTTGACATGAGGAAGCAGAATAGAACAACAGATTCGCAACAAAAAAGTTACCTCTGCCAACGTCAATGCGTTATTATTGATATCAACAGCACGATCTATCAACCAACACATTCTGCTGGGCCACTGCTCCAGTAGCGAAACCCAATGACCAAGAGAAAGCCAAGAGAAATCGATTTCAAATGCTCGCATAAGACGACCTGAAGCTCAGAGGTCCAGGTTCAGCCGGTCACTAGCGGTAATTCTATGTATATATGGAAAAAAATATTTTTACATAAAGCCTACCCGTTAGCGTGAGAGCGTTAACGATTCTTCGCATTGCTCGAGGATTCATGTTGGAGAAATAGTCATCGTTAAGAAGCGATTCTCCGATACTACGTGTACCAACGACTATTGTTGCCTGCAACAACGAGCCTTTTCTCGGACAGAAACTCCTGAGCAGTCTATGAGTTGTCCGCAGAACTACACCCAAATGAATTCGCTGAACAAAGACAGAAATTCAAACTCAGAAGACGACACCTTTCGACTCTGACGTCCATCGGACAACGAGAGATGTGAGCCGTGGAAAGTGTCCTGACGCCGGTACCGTTCCTTCCAATCGGCGAACGACTCGCGCTTTTCCTAAAATTTCCAGAAATTGCTTTTAGCCAACTACGATTAGGGTGATCCACCTACCTTCAGTTTGTTTTGTAGCTGACGTAAAGCAGAATTGTGAAGATAGAGGGGCATGTTAACTATGTTCTTCAAATAATCATGACCAGTTAGTTCGGTTCCTAAAAGCACAGGCAAACACTTCAGCATTACGATTTTCACAGCATCCTAGGGAACATACGCGTTTTGCAACAAAAAACATAATTAAGAATAGAAATATGCCAACCTGTGAGAGCAGAATGCATATTATGATTGATGGCTGACACGATTATATGGGGATCAACAGCTATGATTGTTATAAAAGGTCGATGCTTCCGAGCGGAGAACAAAAGTTCCAAAGCATCCAATGTTTGAACCATGCGCTCCTTAAACAACATGGCAAGAGTTGAACAAATAGTTAACAAAAAACATTAGCATGGAAATATTTGCTAACCTGCTCGCAATTATCGAGACCGTCGACTACTACAACTAGCCGTGTCTGACTTCTTGTGAATGCATCTAGAGACCTTATCATATCGGCCAATATGTCTACCTTGAATAAATCGAATTAGTTGGAGATAAAGCAACAGTCCCAGCAGGGTGGGCGTGGTCGGAAACGGCTGCAATCCCCTCGGCCGATTCCCACTTCGGAGCTGTTCAGCCCCTAGTCAAGAACGTAAGAAGTGTGACTGAACAAAAACTCACCTTGGAAAGCCGCTAGGAGGGAGCTGAAGTGGGCGTGGTCGGAATCGGCCGAGGGGATTGCAGTCGTTTCCGACCACGCCCACCCTGCTGGGACTGTTGCTTTAATTATTACAAACTTAAGCTCCAGCGTTTGAAGTCGATCTACCAGACGGCTGGTCAAATTACTAACCTCCGACTGCAGCTTCTGCATGAGACCTTCAAAACGTAGTTTGTGAACTGATCTTGCAGCCGCATTAACTCGTCGCCGGGGAACATTTGTGTAGCCATACCTCACCATTATAATGATGGGATAGTCTTTAGATAGAAATAACAACTGCAAAGCCAAGGCGCAACTAAGAGTCTGAACATACGAAATAAAAAGCGGGAAACACTAGCAATACAACGATATTGTGTGAAGCTAAAGGGCTCAAAGCGTGAAGCAATTCCCCTGCTCCCGGCGGACCTTTCGAGACGCGCCGACAGCTTCGATCATAGATCCCCTTTAATATGTGATAAAAAGTGCAGGAATACTTACGCTCCAGAAGTCGCATCTCTCTCACTGAATAACCACAGGGTCATAAACACTTCAGCACAGAGCAACATGAACACAGCAACTCCTACAGCAAAACATTAGAGTTAACCGCAAGTGCTTCCTCAAGCACCATGCTTGTCGCTGAAAATAATTGTGGGAGAATAAAAAAACGTTCCGAAACTTTAAGGGGGTTGTTAATGGAAACTGAATAGTGCAAGGATAGAACCCTCACTCAATGATAGCGGTGTTCTGAAGACTAATCTTTAATCGTACGCCAGCGAGATCAATGTTGCATTCTACGAATTGGCTTTGAAACAGAACGTTACGAGGAGAGATAGACACTGACTGGTCACCAAAGCCGCGCAAAACCTTATAATGTATAAGTCAACATGTCGCATTCAAATGCCTACGATTGCAACGTTAATAGGGACTTTAATGCAGCTCTATTCCTAGTATCTATGGCAATCATTAACAAAAATAATAACTCACCCCCTTCCCTACAGTGAATGAAATCCATTATCATAGGTTTAAATCGCAATGTGATTGCATAATTTTTTCTTATTCAGGAGTGAGGATCGCTTTCGATCCGTCGCTCCTGCATTTGGCACATCGCTTCCAATCGCAAAATATCTGACATCCGCATTGAGCGCAGAGAGCGCATGCGGGAGAATCGATTGAGCGTTGAATAGGACGAGGTTCAAGTTATCTCCTTAATACGACCGTCGGTAAGCGAGAATAGCAGGTTCGAGTCCTGCCAGGGGGCCAAATTTCGTTCACAGCTCAGCACTCTTGCAAAACATAAGTTTGAAGAAGCCAAACCATATGATCGAAGAAAGAGAACCAGAAATTCGATCAAAAGCGCCCAGAACAAGAAAATTAAAAATTCAAATGGTTTGACAATGCAAATACTTACGGTAGGCAGTTCTTAGTGAGCAGAACAGTCGCACAGGTAGAACCCCAAAATGTGTTTCAGCCGACTCGAACAGAGTGGCAACAATTTTGGCGAGTGCTTGCTCACCACCAATTGATGATAGACGATGGTAGTCAGCAAAGAGGAAACTGAATGTTTGGAAAAATTGAACAGCGCACAATTCATTCATAATTTAACAAAAAGCTCTTCCACACTCACCTCACAGGATTACTAGCAATATCGTTTTCAGAGTGCATAGGAGCATACAAGGTAGCAACATTCCATAAAAGACGAACACGGTATAGAAAACATGAGAGTGAATTTGCAATTTGACTAGGAGTAGACCAACCACGTATTTCGCTACCGTAATACACAAAGCCTGAACAAATGGTAATGACTCACTAAAGATCATATAGAAATGCACATTCTAAACTAGCGTGCGATATGGAAAAATCATGGATCAGTGGGGAACATGGTAACAAGACTTAAGTATTCCTAACCACCTGAGAGCTTTACAAAAGCGACAAAAAGGTAAACGAACGGCACATCTCTCACCAAAAAGGGAGCGAGGAGCCGTTGTTTCTTTTCTGCTTTTTTTTCGCTTGATTAGCTACTAGCGATGAATTAATGAGCAGAGTGAGACTGCATAGCTGGTCATCCGATCGTAACAATCGTAGCGATCGCACAGCGTTAAATACGTATCGATCGTCCAATCCGCGAATATGTCTGACGATCGATACGCATCCGATGCTGTGCGATCGTCACGATCGTTACGATCGTACGACTGACTAGGCATGCGCCCTGAGAGAAGAATCTACCTATGAGTTGGATTTTTGTCCGAATGAGGACGGGTGAAGGAATATCATAGTTCTGAAGATCATAACAAACTTAAACTTACAGTATGATGAGATTAAGAAAATAAGTAAACATAGTCCAATTATCCATACCGCAACCAGAGCGGGTAAACTAGCAAAAACGGCGAAAATCGTGGAAAATGTCATCGTAAGAATAACACAGAATAAAGTAATGTAGAAGAATATGAGCGCAGATATGCTAAACACAGATATTA
>MU873085.1:0-12342 GCA_036418205.1 Ostertagia ostertagi | reverse complement strand
CCAGTCGATTCGGGGTGTGTCTTCATCCCTGATGAAAACCATCTCCGACACAATGTTGCTTTCTGGTAAAGCTCTTTTGCTTGATACGTCGTTGATGGTAGTTTGTCAATTCAAGAAGATAGGCTGTGTGCCAGGCTTGCCGCAGGTGCTTGAGATAGTTCGACTGGTTTTGGAGGTATCTAACGGCTTGATCTCTTGTTTAAGATTTTGGGTATGTATTTTTGGTCGTTCTTGTCGCTCACAAGGTTTCGTGTTTAGTAATGGCTTGATGTTAGCGTTAGGTATGAGGAAGTCAATTTGGACGGATTGTTCACGAGTCCTTCGATCGTGCTTCCTGTACGCAAGTGGTCTTGAATTTACCATGGCTTCGCATTCTGTGACTATTGTCACGAAGTCTGTTTCATTGAGCATTCTTTTTGCTACCACTCGCTTTAACGTTGACTTCATGGCAAATATTTAGCTTGTAAATGGCCTTGGCGTGATGAGATAGTTGTAAAGGTTGTGTGTTCATTTATGTCGTCAAGCTTAGTTTCGATGTTTTCTTCGTTAAAGTTGCAGTGAAATTTTGTAACTGTGGCCACGTGGTTTGGTCCTGTTGTAGGAAGGCTGGACCTGACCACCATATAGAGATTGTTATTTGTTCTTTGGTAACTCGTTTTGATTGCACAATCTGCAGGGTTGCTTTTGGAAGGGATGTAATATGGGTGTATATTGATTTTTTCCTCAAGCCATGATTGAATTGTGTTTCTTATCTCACACATCTGTTTTCCACGAACGTTTCATTTTTTGACTTGGATTGCACCCAATGTAGCGCTACCTGTGAGTCGCTGTAAACATTGATGAGTGCTATTTTTAATTTGAGTTCCTTCAGCACGAAGTTTATGAGGCGAATCCCAATTAGGAGTGCTAAGAGTTCCAGGCGTGGGATTGCCATTGTCTTGGCGTCGATGGGTGCTAGTCGTTGCCGGGCCATTAAGATTGTGTTCGTAACGGCTCCATTTTCCTGTATGACTCGTAGGTATGTTACTGTTGCGTATGCTCTTATCGAGGTATGGCATGTGTTATCGTATCATTGAATGTAAGCTCTAGCTTTAACCATGTTGGTTTCTCGTTGGTTCGAATAGTATAGCTCGACCTTTTACGTGTTTTCTCTCGGCATATCCTCCACACATGTTAACTATTATGGAGGTTTCCGAGTTAAGTATAAGTTGCAATCGCTCGGACAGTGTCGAAGAGATGAATCTTATGTTGGAGAAGGGCTGCTTGTGAGCGAGCTCTTCAAAGAGTTCCCAAAATGAACTGAATTCCGATGGGTTACATGGAATTCTGGTAGTTTTCATATCACCGCCGCTGAATAGGCGTTGATCAATCATTAAAGAATTCAATGGCTGAATGAGGGAGTCTTGGGTTCTTTCTTTGGATTTATTGTTGCCTTGGTTTGTTAAGCGGGTTTGTGAAAGATTGAAGGCGGCTGCTTGGCATTCTAGTTCTATTAGTCTTTTGTAAAGTTGTTGGGCTAGTAGCGTTGCAATGGATATGGTCTTATCTCCTTCTTTTTCTTCCCAGTAGTTATTGAAAGCTTTTCTAGTGTCTTATCTTCCGTTGCTGTTAGTGTTTGCAGGCTAGATTCGTAGAGGGTCCATGTTTGTTCAGTTCGTTCCAAGTCCCTGTTTAAGTTTGTCCACTGAGATTTTGTTTGTTAGGAACGAACAGTTTAAGTGCAGAATTGTCAGGTGGAAAGACCCATTCTGGCTTGTAATCATTAGCATCCTCTATGAGTTCTTGGAGGATGTTAAGTTTTCTGGTTAGCTTTTGTTTAGTAGTAGTGATGTTTCCAGGTGGTAAAGCTTGGGTGACCAGACTGACTGGCGAGCTTTTTATGTAGTTGTAGGGGTGGGGTCAGTTCTGATTATGCTTCACCTTCTTATAGTGATCGGCTGGAAGGCCAGGTTCTCGGTTCGCATATATTTTTTTTCCATTGTCCTCGTGCTAATTGCAATGGGCGTGGCCTTTAATGGAGTTCGGCGTACTAATTGCGATGGGCGTGGCCTTTAATGGAGTTCGGCGAGTTTCGCCTGGGAGACGTGTTGCGCTGATAAGCGTGGGAACGTGGCCGGTAACGAATTGTCGCGACTTCTTGCCTAATGGACTGTCGCGCGTGGAATGTGTACATGCTCATGAGCGTGGGAAAATGGAAAGTGATGAGCATGGAGTCGTTAATTGAAATTCCATTAGCGATGTGTCACCGTTGGAGCGGTGAGATTGATTACTTTTACTGGTTGTGCAGCTTTTCATGGTACTTGCTTTGTGTCGTTGAATATGCCTTCTGTCGTTCTTGGAGAGTGTTTTCATATCGTTTGGTATTAATCCGTCTCCGTGCATGAGTCTATTTAGGTTAAAATTCGCCGCGTTGATGCGAAAAAGTTCGTAATCGTCTCTACAAAGTGTTCGATTGATTTATCCATTCAATTGGGAGGAGGGTGTCGCCACTAAGCAATTCAACGTAGTGGAGGATTTTCAACCGTTTATCCTCTGTCAGTCGTCTCAACCCGTTTCCTTTCCTCTTTTCAGCTGGTTCAAGCTTTCTAGTATTAGTTTTCCTGTGCAAGCTACTCATGGCGGTGCTTAGTTAAGGTTAGAATCGGAGAAGAAACTTATGATTCAGTTTGATGTGTGGTTAATGTACGAACCGATGATATTCTTTTTCTCTCCCTTTTAGTTAGTTTCCAGGAGCTTATGACAATCCTTTCTTCTTTACTTAAGTACTATTAATTTTGGCAGTTTGGTTGATTATTATTCTCAGAAACGGTTCAGATTATTCTTTTTTTTTTTAGATTTATTAATTTATCAATTCCTCTTTTCAAATTTTTAGATATGTTTAATTATCTCTTTTATATGTTAATTTCCAATTCTTACTATGTGCTAGCGCTCCTTTATGGACCTATTATCTCGAGCGCTTACCGTGTTTATGACTGGCCAGACCAGATGTTGGCTTCCAGTTGCTATTGAGACAATTATTGCTAAAATACACATTTACCAGATTGCAATCAACAACGTTTCTGATTCGGGAATAAATCGATGAGTCATGATTAATTTACAATGTGTGGATCGATGAACCTTTCACATTAAACTAGTGGCAATCAACCAAGAACCCGATCAGAAATAAATCGAGACGTAAATGATCAATTGGCATTGTCGAAATCGCTTAACTCTTCAATCTTCTTAAGGTGCTTGTTGGCTCGTTGTTCGTGTTTCGGAGGTTGAGGTGCACCCTGTGCGCCGCGCGCGTAACATTTTAAGGCGTAAAACGCCATTTCAATTGGCTCATCCATCCCCTTATATTAGCAAGCTGTTGCCTGTTAATAGTTCTAGTGTATTGATTTTGTTATTTAGGTTTTTTATTATCTTTCTAGATTGTGTAGGTTACTTACATTCATGTTTTGCTGTGTGTGGCCTGGAATAATGGAGCTCCCTTAGAATGCTGTTGAGTATTTCCTCGATCGGTATTGGAAGGGAACGTGCGCCGCTCTAGCGTTGGGATTATTCATCTGAAGGAGATCTTTTGTTATTGAAATATATTATCATTAATATCACATTTTCACGTGACCGCGCAGATTGTATTAAGTCAGGCAAAGTTCATCAAGAATATTAGTTGCATATGATATGTTAGTGTTGTGCTGAGGAGGTTAGTATGACTTTACTATTAATGGATGAAGAGGGTATGGTGTAAAAGAAAAAAAATGGCGTTGTGTTGTTTCTTTTTCTTCTACTGTTATTTGTTTTCCGCTTTTATAGTGTTTTGTGCATGATCTTTGGCATTCTTTATGTGTGGTATCCGTTAAATGGATGGCTCGAGGAAAGCCTCCAAAAAATTCTTGGTTTTTCTTCGCTCTCTCTCGGTCTGTGCCAACTCTTTTCTCTTTCCCCCGCTTTTCCTTACTTTGCCCGTCGCTCCGATGATTTTCTTCGGAGCACGTTGCCGTGGGATTTCGCCGACGCTGGATGCATCGTTAAGTGATGCGCGACCGTTGGCGCTCTGCTCCGAAAAATATTTGTCGGCGCACGTAGTCCTCAGATAGTTCTGCGGCGCCTTGTTACTGCGGTCACCCACGTTGGTTATTGTGGTGAAGGTACGCTGTGTTGTGTCTCAGCACCTCCTACCCTGTCGTAGGGCATATAGATGCAGTATTCATCGATGTGTTCAACTCTGAACAATTCGCAGTTGACGTCTCGTTTTACGGATCTCGTCGAGCTTTTATTGAATGTCCCGTTTTGCGTGACTCACCAAGCTTCTACTTAACTCTCTTCTCAAAGTTTATATTCGTATTTCTATTTACGAGGTACTCTTTTAGAGTTATAGTAAAGCGTCTCGTCTCGGGGATTTAAGAGTTCTGTTACATCTGCGAGTCTTCATTTATACAGTCAGCGTCTTATTCGACGGTTCTCTTGAAGGTATTATTGAAGTGGGTTAAGAGATTTCCTTTGTCTTGCGTTGAATCGTGCAAGCGAAATTTATATTTATTGTCTTTTCTAACTGAAGTAGGCTATCCTTTGGTCGTGAAGGTCTACGTAGGTAAGCATTCTTCTTGTGTCGTTAATGGTCCTTTAAAGGCTGATTAGGTGACGCTCTACTTGTCGATAGATGAGTTGTACATAGCGCACCATGCGCCGGTGTCGACGCATCTTGTTGATCGGTTGTCGTGCGGCATTCTCTGGCCAGCTTCATTTCTGCGAATCAAGTTTACCTCTTAGTGCTATACGAAGTTATTACGATGCCATCAATCAAAGCCACCACCTGATCGTACTTTGTAGTCTGCGTACGCATGCACTTAGAGCACGCCGTACTATCGGGACGATAAATAATGGCCAGGTGTTCACAACAACAATAACCGCACTCGTGGATGCATATGCACCAGCAACAACGCAGATGCCATCACCGATTAATCGATGACACACCAATCTAAAACATAAAACGGGACAGCACAGACGTCAAAGAAAGAAGTAACACAACAAACAAATTACATATAAAACGAAATCTGAGAGAGAGAGAGATGGTTTATTCACAGATAAGAACCGCCATCGTAATGAGAAGGCCGCTGAAGGCAATGAAAGATCGTCAAAGTAGTTAGCTCCATGACAGTGACAAAAAAATGCTGATGAAAGCCTTAGTCGGTTCACGCGACTCTCGAGAAACTCGGTTCCTACCGTTATCAGCAAACCAAAACAGTAAAAAGAAAGAGAGAGAACTCTCCTCAGCCATATAAAGGCTGCGAAATAAGAGCAAAAATCGCTTCAAGCTTGAACCAGTACTCACTAGATCTCTCTCGCTCAATAAGATATATCCCACATATTTTAAAAAACACTTTGCTACTAAAATCCTCCAACAGAATTCAATACACTACATAAATGGAAGACGATCATGTCGTACTCACGCAAGAAGGATACAACGAAATAGTGGCACTCATCGACTCCTTCACGGAAGAGATGCCTTCTTCATCCAGGCCCTACGAAATATGAAAGGCAACTGAAAGAAGCGATCATCGTGCCTATGAAGCCCTAAACAGAAAACCTGCAAACGTTACGACGTCACGAAAAGTAACCATGGTTTTAAACAAATGTTTTGTGACAAAGTCGTCGTGCCAACAATTTCAAGAAGTAAAAACCCTTGCAATATCTTTTCCAACTTCACATGAATATTAAAAATAATTCAATGAATAAATGACGTAAATAGAAGCATCTAAAGAACCTTAATATGATCAATACGGTAACTTGATTCCAGAAATGAAGGCTAGGCCAGAGAATGCCGCACGACAACCGATCAACAAGATGCGTCGACACCGGCGCATGGTGCGCCTATGTACAACTCATCTATCGACAAGTAGAGCGTCACCTAATCAGCCTCTAAAGGACCATTAACGACACAAGAAGAATGCTTACCTACGTAGACCTTCACGACCAAAGGATAGCCTACTTCAGTTAGAAAGGACAATAAATATAAATTTCGCTTGCACGATTCAACGCAATGACAAAGGGAATCTCTTAACCCACTTCAACAGTACCTTCGAGAGAACCGTCGAATAAGACACTAACTGTATAAACGAAGACTCGCAGATGTAACAGAACTCTTAAAATCCCCGAGACGAGACGCTTTACTATACTCTGAAGAATACCTCGTGAAATTAAGTAGAAGCTTGACGAGACATTCAAATAAAAGCTCGACGAGATCCGCAAAACGAGACGTCAACTGTGAATTGTTCAGAGTTGAACACATCGATGAATACTGCATCTATATGCCCTACGACAGGGTAGGAGGTGCTGAGACACAACACAGCGTACCTTCACCACAATAACCAACGTGGGTGACCGCAGTAACAAGGCGCCGCAGAACTATCTGAGGACTACGTGCGCCGACAAATATTTTCGGAGCAGAGCGCCAACGGTCGCGCATCACTTAACGATGCATCCAGCGTCGGCGAAATCCCACGGCAACGTGCTCCGAAGAAAATCATCGGAGCGACGGGCAAAGTAAGGAAAAGCGGGGGAAAGAGAAAAGAGTTGGCACAGACCGAGAGAGAGCAAAGAACATCCATTAACGGATACCACACATAAAGAATGCCAAAGCAAATACCATAAAAGCTGCACAACCAGTAAAAGTAATCAATCCCACCGCTCCAACGGTGACACATCGCTAATGGAATTTCAATTAACGACTCCATGCTCATCACACTTCCATTTTCTCACGACTACAATGAGCTGTACACCTTCCACGTCACAAGTAATCTAAGAGAAGAAAGTCGCGACCTCGGCCCCCCCCCCCGCCGCTCCCACGCCTTACAGCGCACACGCCTCACCAGGCGTGAAGTCGACCGAACTCAATTAGAGGCACGCCATCGCGAATTAGACGCCGAACTCCATTATAAGGCCACGCATTGCTAATTGCATGAAGAGATAGTGGAAAAAAAATATATGCAAACCGAGAACCTGGCCTCCCAGCCGATCACAGAATGTAAAGCATAATCGGAACTGACCCCACCCCTACAACTATATAAAAAGCTCGCCAGTCAGTCTGGTCACTCGAGCTTTACCACCTGGAAACATCACTACTACTAAACCAAAGCTAACCAGAAAACTTAACATCCTCCATGAACTCATAAGAGGATGCTAATGCTTACAAGCCAGAATGGCTCTTTCCATCTGACAATTCTGCACTTAAACTGTTCGTCCTAACAAACAAAATCTCAGTGGACAAACTTAAACAGGGACGAACAAACTGAACAAACATGGACCCTCTACGAATCTAGCGTACACACTAACAGTAACGGAAGATAAGACACAGGAAAAAGCTTTCAATGATTACTGGGGAGAAAAACAAGGGAATAAGACCATATCCATTGCAACGCTACTAGCCAACAACTTTACAAAAGACTGATAGAACTAGAATGCCAGCCGCCTTCAATCTTTCACAAACCAACTTAACAAACCAAGGCAACAATAGCTCCAAAGAAACAACCGAAGACTCTCTCATTCAGCCATTGAATTCTTTAATGATTGATCAACGCCTATTCAGCGGCGATATAAAACTACCAGAATTCCATTGTAACCCATCAGAATTCAGCACATTTTGGGAACTCTTTGAAGAACTCGATCACAAGCAACCCTTCTCCAACATAAGAAAGCTCTCCATTCTACTCAGTTGTTGCAAAGGAGACGCAGCAAGATGCCTACGAATGATTCCCTCGCACAGGGGACTCGTATGAAAGAGGCAATTGAACAGCTAAAAGATCAATACGAAGACCCAAGGAGAATAACCATACAAATGATCCGTCAACTCACATCAATGAAGCCATGTCATAACGACCCACGTACCCTACGTAACAATCTTAATGACATCAAGCCATCATAGCCACAATACAAAACAAGGTCGAAATGGTGGACAATACCTACATGGCTACATTAGTAATAGAAATATTCCCCACAAATTCAAGAAGGAATCGCTCACAAACAGTCCGACAGCGGAAGAGAATGGGCAATGAAAGATCTCATTACAAACCTAATTACTATAATCAAACGAAGGGAATTCATTGAAAGTCGTCACGAACATTTACATGAAGAACACTCAATTTTTCACATACACACTCGTGAGCCAAGAATGCCTTATTGCATTGGGTGCGGAAGAGCTCACCAATTTGAAAACTGCTACAAATACCGTACAACTCCAACAAAAGGTAGAACGCCTCGAGTCTCTAAGCGCCAGTTGGAAATGGTTTAATCCGCGACACAAGACAACTTACTGTTACAGACCAGATTGCGCTAACTGCAGTGAAATAACACAGCAATATGCCAACGTCACCAGAACTCACCAAGCCATCGCAAGCCCTTCCAACCATCCCTTCAGCATCCAATCATCAACAACATACGATAGACAACGTCCATGGAAGTATAACACACCCATTTTGCTACATTAAAACCACAAGCACCACAACGAATCCTCCAGAACAACAACGTCATACAGCGTCCGTCTCGCTTTCCAAGACGAGTATCACTTTCCCCACAAAGACCAAGACAAAACACACCACAAAGGAGAAAGAGCAGTTCCCCATCGAGGGAAACAACTAGTACTGTAATAAAATAATCATCGCCTTGGACTCAAAGCAGAGTAAGATCCGCACCACTGCCAAGAGATAATAACAGCACTAATCTTATTCTCGTGCAACCCCTCTACAGCGTCAATCTCCACGCTCTAATAAGATATCAGCAATACGAAAACCTAATTCAACTTTCAAATAAATTCTCCATGTTATCAAAATAATACAACGGACTTCAGTAATCAAACAACGCTTCACGCCAGATTGATGATAGCTCCACTAAAATGAAAACAGTCGGAAAGAAGAACAAGTATACGCACTCTTCGGCTCAGCGTCAGACCGATCATTCATTGCCAAGAGACGTAATAGAACCTATTTTACTTTACCAAATCAACATGTAACTGAACTGTTAATACGAGAAGCTCACGTCCGTTGTGGGCATCAAGGAATTAATGGCACTCTTGCTAACCTCCGCCATTCTGGATACCGAAAGACAGACAAATAGTACGAAAATGCTTAAAACATTGCCTAACATGCAAGAAATGGAACGGCAAGCCATACTTCTACCCAACATCTCCACCATTGCCAACAGCAGAACCCAACCTACAAAACCATTCTCACACATTGGAATCGACTTAGCCGGACCGTTCACCATAGTCGATTCAGACCACAGAAAAATCAAAAGATGGATCTTTCCATCTACTTGCATGACTATGAGGGCAATACATCTCGAAGTAGTTAAAGATCTAAGGGCACTTCAAATAATCAACGTCCTCAGAAGACTAATCCAGTAGAGGCAAACCGCAACTCATTATATCCGACAACGCCACTAATTTTAAGCGTAGCAATGAACTTCTTACATCCACGGAGAATAAAAACATCCTACAAGCTAAGGCGACACAACTTTTCCTAACCAATGAAAAAATACAATGGCAATTTATAACACCTCTTTCCCCTTGGAAAGGCGGTTTCTATGAACGCTTAATTGGCATTATGAAATCAACGTTAAAACGCGTAGTAGCAAAAAGAATACTAGATGAAACAGACTTCGCAACAATAGTCACAGAATGCGAAGCCATGGTAAATTCTAGACCACTTGCGTACTCAGGAAGCACTATCGAAGACTCGTTAATAATCCGTCCAATTGACTTTCTCATACCTAACGCTAACATCAATCCATTACTAAATACGAACCCTGCGAGCGACAACACCGACCCAGAATACATACCCAAAATCTCAACAAGAGATCAAGCTATTAAGTACCTACAAAGTCAGTCAAACTATCTCAGGCACCTATGGCAAGCTTGGCACACCGCGTATCTTCTTGAATTAAGAAACTATCATCAACGACGTATCAAACAAAAGAGCTTTACTAGAAAGCAGCCCCGTGTCGGAGAAGTGGTTCTCATCATGGATGAAGACATACCCGAATCGACTGGCCGTTAGGACTCGTAACTAATCTAATACAAGACCAAGATGATGCAGTCAGATCAGTTAAACTACGAACACTACAACAATGAGAAAGGAAATAGAGCCACATACGCAATCCAATGAAATAACCGATTCCAGCAAAGTAGACTCAATAAACCCTGATATAACTAACGGTCTGCGATTACGTCCAATTCTTCCACGACGGGCAAAACTAAACAAAACCTACACTCATACTACAATAACAACGGACAAGAGAGATATATTTCTTAATCGTAGCCAACCAACCACGCCATTAACGTTATGGAAGCACTGGCTCACTATAGCACTAGCTCTCACATTAATTAACCCTACAACCTCACATAACCAACACACAATTCTTCACTGTGTGACAGGAGGAATCAATATACAGTCACATCAACAACCTGAACGAATACAAGTATGTGGAAACTACTGCATTGAAATAAAAGAGCCAGACCACAACATAACCGTTCAGTTCCCACCTGAAGTAACATTACACACATATCACATTACATTGAAATCAGTAATTAAAAATGCCACGGAGGCCACCCACTGGGCTTGTCCTCCGAGCCCTTTTTGCGAACAAATCAAATGCAACTTTTGCACACAAATGGTTTCAAACCCCGAATGCTGGCCAAGAATTGCAATCGCTGTAACAGCAATTCTCCTCTACCTCACAGTGCTAACGGCATATATAACGTTTCAAGTAACTCGTAAAGTTTTGAGAATTGTAACGTACACCTGCGCAAAACTGAAGCTTCGCAAGATCTTAACAATGATCCTGCGAAGACGCGCACACGCCGAGACTCAGACGACCAACATCCGCTACTGGAACTCGACAAAATTAACACAAAATGGAACAAAACTACCATGATCCGACTAATCGCAATCCTCGCTTGCCTTCCCTCAACTACATACGGATGTCAACAGACAATCCTTCTACCAGCAAGCATATTTCAGTGTGACGACAACACTAAAACATGTCGCAATCAAACCACTTTGGTGACAAAACTTAACCAAATGCAACCCGAAATGTGCATCCAATTACAACACAACGATCAGCAAGTCCACTATATGCACATTTCATTGAAAAACCTCATTCTTCGATGTCGCAAAGAAACCCTCTACTTTACACGAAATACAATCACTAAGGTTAAGTACCAAAAGCGCTGCCCCGGTAGAGGCACATGCACTGGGTTGAAATGCGCTAAAATTAACACTAACACTTACGTCAACGAACTCCAAGAAGCAAATAATTACACAGGAATAACCTACTGCTCAGAATCCTGCGGAGGACTACTCTTGCGGCTTTCCTTCATCAGGATGTCTGTTCTATCGCATATACCACAAACCACTCGACGAAGACATATACGAAATATTCCACTGTCCCACATGGTTCCAAACCATATCACTTGAACTTAAAATTAATGGAGCCCAACAAGTAATCAAAAGCTTCGAATTACAACCCTACGTCAAAAAACGCATCGCCAACACATCTTTTGAAATCACAAGCTTCTCATTTCCACCAATATCAATACTTTACCAGCGCTTCCTTACTAATGGAAAAACAACGGCATTTATACGCCAAGACACACAATTTAGCTACGCATGCAGCAATAATATAGAACCAACAATATACTAAACAATAATGTACACAACCAATACAACCGGCGACTGCACTATAAAGGACACCTGTAAATGCAGTCCTGCCGAAGATTATGTAAACTGCTATTGCACTCACAACAATGTCTCTCAGTTCACACAATTATCAAATACACTACCTTTGCCAATACCAAGCGGCTTGGTCGCTACTGAAGGACTTAACAGCGTTCCCACAATTAGAACAAGTACACTGTCAGCAGAATTAATAATTCTGTTGGACCCACTCACAAAAGGTGTAATACAAGAAATTGAGAATTCTCCAATGTAACGTCCTCTCATCCCCACTCATTGGATGCTACAATTGCCTCAAAGGAGCACGAGCAACAATTTTTTGCGAATCGGATAACCAGAAATCATCGCACAAGTAACTTGCGACCACCATCAATTCACACTCACTTGCACTAAATTCGGTCAATACAACTACATCCTCTTGTTCTTTAATAAAGCCAGAATCCATGAACTATGCCAAGCTAAATGTGGTTCACACACTACAATATTCACGATACAAGGTACACTAAATTACATAAACGGGTTAACACCATTTTGGCACTACATTAAACTATGGGACAACACATCAAACACGGAATCCTCTTCACTATTCACTATCGATCTCTCTCTTCCCGATCTCTCGCACTTCTTTCGCACT
>MU873084.1:1550-15776 GCA_036418205.1 Ostertagia ostertagi | reverse complement strand
TAAGTTACGCCCAATCTGCCGTCCCAAGTGCTGTAGATATTCTCCCGCCTTATCCTCAACATTACGCGCCACTATATCTCGCGTACATGACCGTAGAACAAGAAGATTTCCGTTCATGCTTTGTCATTTCACTATTCGACCACATTCATGTAATATCACAGCTGACGGAACGTTGCCGCGAGTACCGCACCCCACTGTGTCTTCTGTTTATCGATCTTCAAAAAGGCCTTCGACACAGTGGAGCATGAGAGTGTATACAACGCCATGCGCGAGTGCGGTATCCCCGAGCCCTATATTAGAATCACGCGGCAGTGCAACACGGACTGTTATACGATATCAAACTCATAAAAACACCGGTCCGTGTTCAAATCCGGCGCGGCGTCAGACAAGGCGAGGTTACGTCCCCGAACTTGTTCGCTATTGCGCTCGAGAACATCATGAGGCGAATCTCGTTGCCCGGAGGAGTGAACATCGACGGCGTTCGCTTAACGCATCTCCTCTTCGCTGATGACTGTGTTCTGATAGGCGAGGACCCCGCCGACTATTGCGCAATCCCTGAGCCTCATCAGGTCAAGGAGCCCGCAAAATCGGGCTCCAAATCCATCCCGGCAAGACTCAGTGGATGCACAACGAACAAGTTCAGTACCAGCCGATCCTCCTAGAAGGCCAGGAGATCGAGCGAGTCTCCTCTTACGTATATCTCGGTAAAGCGGTCAACATGAATAACGATCTCACGCTCGAGATTAGCCGACGCCGCAGAGCGGGCTGGACCGCGTTCAATAAACTTCGAGATGTACTAACTTCTAAGCACGTCGACCCCTGGGTCAAAGCTCACGTCTTCAACTCGCATGTTCTTCCCGCGATGACCGTACGGAGCGGAGACGTGGAGCACCACAGACTTTGGAAAGGAGAAGCACAATGAAATAAAATGAATCGAGGAAACATGAAATTTCACTCATAAAATCGAAGCGGTTTCCAAATTCCTGCGTAAACTAAGGCATGATGTAGTACACAGATTTCTACTTTCAGAAACCTACCAAGCTTTTTTCGATCTCTCAAATCTCCTTTTTTATAAACTGAATAACTAAACCTTGTAGCAATTACGTTACGATCCAAACCCCTTCATTCAGAAGGTTATATTTTCTTCAGAAGCGGTCTCATGAGATGGATACAAAAATTTAAAATTCAAATTGTTTTCTTTCTAAAAAAAATTTGAAATGTTGCAATGTTCAATTCTTCAAAAAATCGTCCCGTTGTTCCGTTTTTTGTGCACACGCGAGTTTTCGACATTCAAACATTCATAACTTCTTCATTATCAACTTTTTGCAGATGTTCTAAGCTAATTAGAAACTAGAAGATTAGCGCTTCGAAAAAGTGCCGGATGTTTTTCCAACGATCACTTCTCCAAAAAAATAGTCCCGTTGTTCCGTTTCTCAGGGGTTTGTGGTCCGATTTTTGAGAACGCGCAAGTTTTCTTCATTCAAACGTTTATAATTCCTTTATTATTAACTTTTTGCAGATGTTCAATGGCTAATTAGAAACTAGAAGATTGACACTTCAGAAAAAATCTCAAGGTTTCAATCTTAAGATCACTCTTTCGAAAATAGTGCCGCGTTGTTCCGCTTTTCTCGTTTTTTAGACCATTCTCTCGAACGCGACCTGTCAACCTTAAAATGGCCATAAGTTCCTTCATAGTCGGTACATTGAGAAGCGGTAAAGATAATTGTCAAGAAGGTAAGCACTATACGGCATGGGCTAGATTATCTTGAGAGTAAAACCTTTTCTCCTGTCAGAGGTTTCTATGTCGCTTCCTAGCGTTTCTATTGCAGAAAACACTCACAAATACGCTGCACTTTCTTCACTTGATATGTTTAAAGTCATTCATAACTCTGTCCTCCTTTGCCACTTAGCCGCGCCTTGGCAGCTTCTAATTTTGTGAATAGTACTTGAGGTTACGACCCCCTCCCTGCTGGCAAAATACAACCCCCTCGTTGCTCTTTACGCAACGGGCGGTTGACCTTGGTTACATTTCGTCATTCCACGCATTGCGACGTTGACTCCAGCAGATACGACTCCCCTCTCTCATCGGCCAACTACGATCCCCACGTTGGACTCAGTTCAACGGACAGTTGACCCTGCATCTGTGAGCCATTATTCAACAAACGTCCTACCAAAGCTATGTTTTCAAACCCGCTGTCATCAACATCTGCGCCGCATTTATGGAAGTCATCATATCCAAACCAAAGTAACATTGACATCAGCGCTCCCTTCGGAGGAAAATTTGAGTAATAAGGATCTCTCCTATAGTAATTGCCATTTGCTTTGTTCACTGCAGTTCACTCGAGAAGATTTCGCTCCCTCGTTGCCAGGAACGTCAAAAACTTGGCTCGAATTTTGTATCCGTCAGAATTGAATAGTTCAACTAATATGTATAGTCCGTATCATTTTATTGGCACACATTCTCAAAAAAGGGAGTAGCCAACGAATGAGTGCGTACAAATGACGTCAATGGTGTAGAAAATTTTGTGCAGGTGTTGTGTCCACCTGGCTTCGACCCGTTCGAAGGTGACGAATCGAAACGATTTCACGCACGACGAGTTAGGGACGAGTATGCAGCCAAAATCCAGGTAGTTTTGTTTTGCACCTATTCATATCAGCAGTTCTTACAATCGGTGAGTTTTCATCTACCAATGACTCAAAAATCTACCAAATCTAATTTAGCAACTGCTGGATGAGTACGGTGTATGTGATGAAGCATCGATTGTATCTGGCCATATTGTCAGCTTGAAAAGGCTGGCGACGATGGAGAGAGATGATTATTCCTTTTATCACACTGACAAGATAGTGGAGCTCCGTTATACCAGAATATATCATCAATATCGTGCATATTTTTTCGAGGTATGAATCATCCCTTCTGCCGAAGTTCTGTTGTGCTTTGAAGGCACCTAGTCCGGACATCCTCATTGAGCTTGGGAGCAATCTGCCTTTCGCTATTACCTATATCTTCGACTACACGCTGAAGGATAAAAGGCGTTATCTTATCCTTTACTAGGCAGATCTGAAAGATATTGATTTGAAAAGAAGTGAAGGTTTTAAGTGATGTGGATATGGATACAGTAACGCTAATAGTATTTGCGCAAATGCTTTCTGGTCGTAGCCTTTCTCTGCGGGATCAAATAGCTCAGATTTTTACTGTTGAATGTGGGAAAAACTGAAGAGTGAGAAAATTTTAATACTGGAAATTCTTTGGTATGACCAAATTCCAAGTAAATTTCTCGTTGAACCAATACTCACGTAAAAAGCCTGCAACCCAATAGGACAATCAAGGGCTTGATATACAACATTAGCCGGATTCATTTTTTTCTCAAACGTTGTCGTTGAAACATTGGCAGGGGTAGGTATGAGACCAATTCTTCACTAACTGTCTATTGGGGAAACTTTGTCAATTTTTTTCACAGCTTCACGAGTATCATCTCTACATGCCTGACTCTTTTTTCTGCCCGTGGTTTCCTCACCCTTTCCCATAGTCTTTCGATGGAACCAAGAAGTACGTCGCACGTTGAAATCGGTCTGCGCGGTCTCCTGATGGAATACGTTCCGATCCGAAGTGCCACCTGCCATTTGTGAAACAATGAAGTGCATATTCTGTCGTATGGACCATAGTAGTACGTGGCACGGTTGAATCGGTGATGCGCCTCCGGTTCTCTGATGGAGTTCGTTCGCGATTACCGAGTGACACTGCTGTGTTGAAACAGTGAGTAGTATCGGTTATCGGTAGTCCGTAGTACGCATGCATAGGTTTTGAGGAATCGTGGATACGAGGCGTATTTTCAGTTAGATTTCGACAAATCCAGTTGTGGATCTTCACACCGAGGTACCATGCTTGATTTTCTTACAATACGGGCGACTGGGTGTCGCTTTTTACGACAACTGATTTGGCGCAGTGTGGACTTCAAGAAGGCCCATTGCTATATGTCCTGAGCTCATCTGGGCAGTAAGGGTGTAGGAGAACTTTTTGCAGAAAATGAGCAAGTATCTTATGGGGGGGGGGATACCTTTCTTTTTTGAAAATAAATTCTGTTGGCTGTCGGTAGGTGATTCAGCGGCAGTTATGAGGTTTTCGCAAAGTATAGATTTCTGCTCAATGCATGTAGTTGGAATCGGTATTGTTGTGTGTTAAGTTAGTCATGAAGACGGAGAATGCTATGGGACTCTTGGATGGACAGAACAACCACAGAAAACTGAGTTTTCTCGTTGTTGTTTTCCAATGGTATGATGGGCGACTACAAAGTGCGAGAGAGGGGAACGTGGGGCATTGTACGCGCGAGAGGGGCGGACGCAGTATTTTGCGCGCTGCTAATGTGCAGCAAAGTCAAGCCTGAGCGCCGTTGGCTCGCACTTTTTGGTTCGTTACGTGTGTTGGAGACCCACTTCTCATGTTGGGGATTACTTTGGCGACCCGTTATCAGCGATTGTTCTTGCGCGGGTCCCAACTTCTTTTCCACGATGTTCTATCTTGAGCCAATGTCGTCCAATGGACTAATACCTTAATTGAATTAGAATCGCAAATATTGTTTCTGTGAGCAAGAGAGTCTTGCCATCGCAGAGGGGGCCGACCGCGAGGGTCGTTTCCTGTCGCGACGAGGTTCCGGGCATCAGGTTGTTAGTGCTCCAACGTCTGTGTTCTCTGCCTATTAGGATGTTCAGCTAAAGTACCTGTTTGTTTTTTGCGCTTGTCGTATGGGAAAGTATCGCGAACTCTTGGAGTCGAGTATGTCTTCGTTTGTGTCTCCCTCTATCGCTGTCTCTTCTCTTCAAATCTAATCTTTTTTTTGGCGTATCCGTTTGTTTGAATATAGGTTACACAACCTATTCGGAACGTCGAAGTGAGTCTTGTTTTCCTTCTTCTTAAATGGTTCTTTTCGAATTTTTCAGTCAGGGACCAGTGTCAACAGCTCGTAGCGTCGATGCTGGTAGTATCTGTGGAGCATTTAACGGGTTTTGCTGCAGTTCTTTGGTCTCTGGTTTTTCCCGTCAATTTCTGACTGGAATTGTTGTCGTTGCCAGCCAGCTTTTTTCCTCCTTACTATTTCGCCTTTTAAGGTCGTTTTTCATGTTAAGCAGTCGGCCAAGATAAACATATTCATCGACATCTTCCAGAGCTTCACCCTGTAGGAAAACAGGATCTCTGTCTGAGTACTCATTCCTCATGGACTTCGTTTTATTCATGTTGATGTTCAAACCGCTTTTGTTCCTGCTGCATGTAGGTCACTGAGCATTTGTGAAGCTTGTTCTGAAGTTCTTGAGATCAGTACTATGTCATCGGCAAATCTTAGGTGATTTAGATATCTTCCATCAATTTTGATTCCTGTGTCATGCCAATCGCAGTTACGTATTGTAGACTCCAGGCAAGCAGAGAATAGATTCGGCCGATGTGGGGTCATTGCTGGCGGCTCCTTTTTTCTGTCGACCTCTAAATCCGAGACCGGCGGTCTGAATTTTGTGTACTCCAGCGAGTTGCATCCACTCAAGATTTGTTATACGGAGTTTCGAAGCTTGTATGTGAGAGTGACATATCTTTTTCGCTTACTGTATCGATGCTTTTGATAGTCATGAACGTTTAGTATCGGTGGTTCGGTGATATTTCTCGAGCGCTTGGCGGATAATTCTCAGAAGGTTGTAAGTGACCAAGCATTTCCGCTGTGATGAACTTTGTCGAAAATTCCTGCCTTGTTCAATGGCCTGAGTTCGTCGGGGTTTCTTTTCTTATCGGCAGAAGGCATCGCGTAAACACTTTGTATATCACTGGTAGGAGCGTGATTGGTCGATAGTTCTCCAAGTCTTCCTTATCTCCTTTTTTAAAGAGCAGAATTGTTTTGGATTTTCTCCATGCGGCCGGAACTTCGCATTCTTGAACGTAACGAGTGAAACGTTGAGCTAAAGCACAATAAACTTTATGACCGCATGCTTGTAAGGCCTCCAAGGATAAACCATCAGCTCCTGGAGCTCTTCTTCTCGGCATTGTTTCGATTGCGCACGAACTTCTGATGGTAAAAC
This sequence comes from Ostertagia ostertagi, assembly GCA_036418205.1. Lineage (NCBI taxonomy): Eukaryota > Metazoa > Nematoda > Chromadorea > Rhabditida > Trichostrongylidae > Ostertagia > Ostertagia ostertagi. Next base: position 9,719 of record MU873084.1, on the reverse strand, counting down.
GATGGCACCGTTGCGTTGGTAACTGTTACAGTGGAATAGGCTGCCGTATCTGTTTTGAAGGTTTGATAGAATTGTCCCCCCGTATCGATGTTCCAGGTTGTGGCGAGACGAGTTTTAATCCATCGGGGACCTTCGAATTGAAATGTTAGGCGGTATTGTGCCATCTCTCGCTTTGTTTTCTTCATGCTACGTTTGCTGGATGCGGCTTCCAATAGACGGCAGCGGTAGAAATTCCTGTGGTCTTCAGCGAGTTTTTGTCTGCAGAGCCGATTAAGCAATGTGTATTCAACATGATTTTGATGTCGGTCCATTTGTCTCCTCTGCGCTAGAAGATTCCGGGTGTTGTATCCGATATTCTACGGGAGTTGTGGTTGGGGGCCATGATGCGCGATTGTGAAGCAAGCGTGGAGATTGTGTTTAGTAGTATATGGTCATAGTCCTCATTTATGTTGTTTTTCATGTCCAAGGATACGTCGTCTACCATCGCCTTTAGCGCATCTGTATCAAGAATAGTCGCCCGCGGTTGTCTTGATCGTATACGTGTCAGGCGCACATGACTTCGTTCGAAGTGCAGTCTTGCGCGTAGAAGTCGATGATCGCTTCCGGTATTGAATGATGGGACTACTCCAACATCTGTGATGGCCCTTCTGCTGCATAGGATATGGTCGAGTTCGTGGTAATGCTGCCCATTCGGGGACTCATATGTCCATCGTTTTCCTTATGTGCTTTAACGAACTGTCTGTTCTCGTGCATTCTATGGTATATTCTCGACGGAGTCTCTGCCAGCTTTCTCGCTTTGCGTTTTCGTTGTCTGCTGTCGTGGTCCAATTTGCATGTTCTTCTGGGTCTTATGACCATCGTGCTTAAGTTCCAGATACGCACCACATAACTGCTTTTCTGTGATCGAACTAGCTCGCCAAGGTCATCGTAAAAGTCCTCATGTTGATCTTCGTTACTGTCACTCGTTGGGGCGTACACCTGAATGATAGAGACGCTGATGTCCTTCGTTAGAGTTGCGGTCAAGATTCCGAATCGATGACTGTGAAACGTGACACTCGTGACATTTTTTGTGAATCCAGGTGCCACTATAAATCCGACTCCTCCTGATGTCGTTCCTGATTCTCTAGCTCCGAGAGAAAGACAGCGGTTCCATCGCTCCATATGCACGTCAAGGGCTCTTTCCGCTTCGTTTCGCTCAGCCCGATCATATGGTATGAAATTCGTCGCGTTTCTCATTATAAGGTTGAGAGGCTGAATGGCCGTACTGACACTCCTGCAATTGTAGGTGCATGTAATCAGATGGCTCATTCTTGTCCTTTTCCTACGGTAGCCTACGGCCCTGAGATTTCTTCGCCTTCGACTGTGTGCTGATCCAGCGCTACCGGACTGGGCAGGAACAGTCTGCAGGGGACTAAGGCGAGTGGTAGAAGTGGTCGTAGCATTTTCGTCTCACAGGATAGCCTTGCTGGGGCGTTCCTGTCGCTCAAGGAAGGCGCCGTCCTACCATGAGCTTGAGCACTTCGGGTTCTTTAGTCACGAGAGCCGGTTCAGGAACGGTTCGGCGGACATTTCCTTGTCGGAGTTTCCGGCTCGCCGTCCAAGTGCGCGAACCGGACAAGTTAGACTCTGTACGATCGGTTGGAGGACTCGCTTCCACTATCCAGGTCTCGTGGGTGTTTGGAGAGATGTCCGCCTAAGACAAAGACGGAAGGAGAATTCCGCAGTGTGGTACACAGGGGCGGGACCCTGAAGGTGGCGGCCGACACGCATTTTCATTAACGGCTTTATTTAGCAGTGGCCTCTCCGTGGGGGCTTGCTTCGGCCACAGTACGCCTACTTCTATTGTGTTCGACCGCGTTCAGGCGTTTAACCATTTGACTACTGGTGGGACACATGTGTCCCACTTCGTAGTCAAAGACACTACACCAGTTCCAGGGAATTTTGAAGCAGGAGAGTTCATTTGATGGCTGAACTATGCACATATAGAAGCTTTCTAATTCCTACTTGCAATTACTTCCGTCAGAATTGCTTAAAGCGGAGTATCCTGCTAGATGATCTTTGACTCTGGTTACTGTATCCATCGTACGTGCCTCCAAGCAAGTACCTCTTCCTCAGTCCAGGGTAATATTGAGGCGGGGGTCATTTGTCGGTAAAGCTGTGATCATTATAGAGTTTTGTAATTTACTGTGACAAATATTGTCGAGCTAAGGGTCGTACTACGTCAATATAATATAACTAGGTGGCGTTTGTACGCTTATGGTGATAATATATCAGGGGTGTGGGAAAACGAAATGATACAAATTACTTGTTTCTACTTGCTCAGCAATTGGCAGGAGAAGGGCGTAATGGACTGGATATTATCTATGGCGCTGCCTCGGTCAGAAGGGTCTTACAAAATGAATTTCGGGCCGAGTGATCATCAGACGTTTTGGGAAAGTGCCCCTCTACAGTCCTTAGACGCTAGCGGCTGTGTAGCTCCTGCGCCGATATTCAAAAAAAATTCGCGCGATGTATGTTGGGACTGTTTGGCAACGTTGGACTTGCGTAGATATGTTTTACTCCGTACCATTCATAGACCATATAAAGTTGACCTTTAAAACTTTTTTTGTAAAAATTTTCGGGTCATTGAAGACTTTAATATTGTGAAAAAATGTGTGGTTGTAAGCTCATTAATTGCCGATTTATTAAACAAAAAAATCATCCGAGCGGAAATGGTGTCTATGACAAGAGGGCGATCTACCTGCGCGTGTGGTCCTTAGATAATCCCATGGTCACAACAACGTAATCCAGTCTTCGAATTATTTCATTTACAGCTTGGTTGTTGTTGCTGGTAGGCGATATTGTCAAGCACCAGTCTCTTTAATTTTCGGATTCTAGTCCTGTTTCTAAGGGTTGATACATTGACACGATTAATGTGATTTGGCTGTTTTGGTCATGTGGCCGTGATCCGACGTGCGGTGTTTTTGCGTAACAAATTTCTTGCCAGTTACATCTATAGTCCCCGCCGGCCGGTTCCCACCTAAATCGCCTCTTTTGCTTTAGCGTTTTGAAGATTATAAACATTAAAGAGTCGTGATTATAGTGTTTAGGTTACTTGATGAAAACAAAGTGACTCTTTCCAGAAGAGTTATTGAGTAATCCGGCCGATTTCAAGCTTACAATATGGATAATTCAAGGATTGTTTGAGAGTTGTTCGTGTAGTTGTACAATGGTTTTCGAATTCTTACACTTGGCAATTTATCGTTTGTCAAATTTTTATTGGCGACTCAAAGCTTCGGAATGTTAACTTCACAATTTACTCTCTTCTCGAGATAGTTCTGTAGTTTGAGCTAATCGAGAGAGTTTCAGGTTTTGGAACTTTGTGTCAACTGAAGCCATGTTTTAATATTTCTGATACCACAACGCTTGCATTAGGTTATATCGTATTGACATGAAACAAACAGTTTTGGAAGGTTAGCGCATCCCGGCGAAAAAGATGATGGAATGGTGCGTGCGAGAGACATATTTCCCGCGTCCGACGTGGCCTGCAAGGCGCGGGATATATATCCCCGCGCTGTCGCCCCTGTGTTGAAGAGAGAGCGTTAGCGTTGAAGAGGGCAGCACCGATGAGAGTCGCATCAATGCGGAAATCAACGGGCAAGAAAGGGGTCCCACTTCTCGGGTTCTAGACCGTTTGTTATGGTTTCTTCTTCTCCGTACATCACTGACCCCTATGTTTCTAATACGCTGCCTCTTATCGTGAAATCCGCAGTTGATTTACCTTATCTCGCGGTCGATTGTTCTGCTGGGTTGAAAGTTTTTCACAATAATATAATACTTATCACAATATAGTAAATTCGGTTTCACCTGGAACTTTCATTATCAACCTTCTTCTCATTCAAACGAATGCGCTGATTCTGTGGAACAGGCTTGTTAAATTTGAACTAATCTGACCCAGCAGAAAAATAACGACCGGAAAAGAATCGCCCAAATACTTATAAGCACCGCTGCATACAGTAGCGGTCAAAAGTGTTTGCCGAAACGATTTTTAGCGCATTATTTTCTTTCGCTTTAGTGTTTTTATATCCTCAACCTTTGAAGAATCAGGATATCAAAAGAAAAATTTTCGAGGCCACCACTGATTTTTTCTAACAAAAAAGAGAAGCACGGAAAACCGTTTCGGCATACACTTTTGACCGCTACTGTATATTTAATGTTCTTATACTCAAGCAAATCAAATTCAGCATTGTTAAACTCAGTTTGTAATTCCAGATTACTTTCAACATTTCCGTTCTCGTTTACTTTTATTCACTGCTCGCATTTTGAGGAATTCGGTGGAGAAACAGTGGTATATCAGCGAGATCCATCAGGAAGATGCAGCCTGCGGTGCGATGGCGCCATGGAGCTGAAAGCATTGCAGTGGCAAGTTTGAAAATTATTGCTAAAGAAGTACATTACAAGTAGGCCTGCTATTTGTTCCAGAGATGGTCTGGTTTTTTGCTTCTGTTTTGATCGTTCCTGCTTCTACCGATAACTCGTCCCATCCCTTCTCGTAGTCTTCCTTCATTGTCTTCTGCGTAACTTTTCGTGCTCATACGCTGTGCGTAATTGCTTGGACTCTCGCTGTTCAATCCGAACTAGCTCGAGCTCCCAATGAATTATAATAAATGTGTCGTGGCTATTGGATCGCCCCATAATCTCTGGCCGAATTTCGACAAACTGGTTTCTTCAAGTTTTATCTTTCCTGAAAAAGAGATCAAATATATAATCACTATCATAAAAGAAGTAGAAGTTGAAGAATTTGGCAAAGATGTTTTTGGGATGGTTGTAATCATTGGCTTTTTCTCTCGCCGATGCTGCTTCGAGGCAATATGAGGGGGACAATTAAGCGAAGTAATGTCAGGACTATGCAAACGATGTGGTATCGTGGTCCTGGCCAGTTTCCCTTTAAACGTGGCGAGTTATCTTTGCAATGTGAGGTCGGGCGTTCTTCGGAGGAAGGAGATTTTGAGACGTTTCGAACCGTTCTCCCGCACTGCTGCGGCCAACTTTGGGAGCTATTCCATGGTTACCTTCGCAATGCTTGTCTGCATAAAGTGAAATGGTTCTCAAAACGGGATACCCAGCGAATCCAACAAACCGGGGGTATACCCTCTGATGAAAGAGCTCGGGCTTTGGTTGAGATGGTGGGTCCAGGCTGCGAGGTAGCCACCAGGCGTGCCGCGTGTTGTTATCGTGGTGACTCGTGTAATATATCTAAAAAGGCGAATGATTATTTCTCGCAAATTTTTATCAACAAGTGCATTATTACACTACGGTACAAATATACAAATGAAATTGGAAAGAAAAAATCTTGTAGATCTTTTTATAATTTTTTTCTAAAATCATGGCGTCCCAAAAGTATAGGGACACTTCGGCGTTCAAACTTCCCGAACGATATGCTAATGAAATCAATAATAACAATAATGATTGAGAAGTAGTAACATTTCTTCTTCTTTCGACAACTTCAATAATCCGCTTCGTCATGCTTTGGACAAGCCTTGAAATCTTCCGGAGATATCTGCTCTCAAGCCTCCTTGACGGCGTTTTTAAGCTGTTTTTCGTTCTCGAACTGTCTGCAGTTGGCGTAAACGTCCCGTGCGAGTATGCCTCATAGGTTCCTCTATCGGATTCAAGTCAGGAGATTCTGGTTTTTCTCTTGGAACCACTCCATTGTTGAGACACTTACATGAACTGGTGGCGTGTCTTATTGGAACTTAAAGGGTGGAAATCGCTGCATGTATGGTACCAAATTGTTTTGGGGATGTTCCTGTAGCCACTGGAGTTCAAGCGTTGCGTGACAAAAACCAGTTCACTCTTACGAAGTGCTGTGAAGGCAGCTCAAACCGTGACATTACCGCCACCGAATCCGCGTCTGGAAAAGTAGTGTGGCTCCTTCCTCAAATCGCCAGTAGCTTGCAAGGCCATCGGTCCATCCAAATTAGACCTCTTTTCATCGGAAAAATTCCTGGAGCACTACAGTGTGTTATACATATTACATGCGGAATCCGCCAGTGCAAAGTACCTCATCCCATTGACGAGTCCAGCCTACGTGTTCCTTTGCGAAAAAGACTCGTGCTTCTTCATACGCACTCGTCAAACATGGCGTAGTCAAAAACTGCCTTTGAACGATGTGGGGACATGATTTGAGCACACGATGACCAGTACTTCTCGACACATCGGGTGCTACTTCCTTGCTCAGCCGCCTCACACCCTTTATGGAATTGGATGCAGCATAGAGAATTCGGCGCTTCTGCCTTTCCAAAACTTTCCTAGGTCTCCCGCTCCTTTTTTCGTACCGTAGGAGTCGATGTTGTTGCAGAATTTGCTCACCAAGTTGACTGATCGTCCTAATTTCCTTGAAATGCTGCGGTGGCTGAGTCCCATATCCTTGTAACCCGAATTTGGCCTTTCTCAAAGTCGTGTAGGTGCATTCCTCGTGGCATGGCACTGTAGAACAAGTGTGGGAAGTAGAGCAGTGACAAATTGGTTTCACAACTCACCTAAGTCAGAAACACTGCAGAAGAACCGAGTGTCCCTATACTTTTGGGACGCCATGATTTTAGAAAAAAATAGAAATATCTGCGAAAATTTTCTCTTCAATTTCACCTACATATTTGTACCCTGGTGTAATAGTGCTGTTGATAAAAATTTGGAGAGGCGTCATTCGCCTTTTATAGAGATGATGATGCATAATAATTTTAATTTTATCGAGACTTCCTTCTGCTATAGCCTCTCCATTCAGGTGGCGATTCATGGGGGCGTAAACTGCATCCAGATGTTTGCTACAGTTTCCTGCTAATAGCGTCCGGATGCACTTCCTATTCGTTAGCGCAAGGGTCCTCATCGAAAGTGACTGGAGGTCCATGATGAGGTCGAACTTTGCAGCTCCTATCGCCTTTGCCGATGCTATTGAGCCAATAGCTCAGTGCCCGATCAGTAGCAAAGACTGGGGCAAACGTAGCGCTGATCTTGCCTACCGCGCTCCTTGCAAGGTTCTTCTTAAAATTGTCGTAAGGCATAATCGTTGGGTTTGGTCGTTGATCTAGATTCCTACTAATTATCCCGTTGCGCATTTGAGCTTCTGAACATCCTGGCTGAAGGTCCTGATGTGTTCTTCAACATATCAACTTATTTCATTATGAAGCTAATTTGACATGAAGAAAATTGAAATTGAAGAAATCGGCCAGGAATAATGGGTTCACCCAATGTCTACATATTGCCGGTGTCCCATTTATTTTTTTATTGAGATCACAGACTGCCATGTAAGTGTTTTATAAAAGCAACCTGTAATTTAAGTTGCCTGAGTGGAGCCATCTTGCGCGTACATGTTGTTTTCTGTGTCCGAAATCATACTCTAAAGTTGAATCATGAGAAATTCTGACTAAAGCTATAGCAAAACGATGTTGCACAACGTGCATCACGTGGCCATGCAGAGGTGAAAAGCGTGGTACTCATTGGATAGGATAGCGTATGGTGCACATTGGATGTTTGTCATGGAGGCGCACATACTAGCTTACACGCAAGTATGCGTCATGGGCAAAGGGAATAAATCACAGAAATGCCAGAGTAGCAATGAGTAAATCAGGTGAACTTAACGATCTGGGCATCCCCTACCGACCTGGGCATCATGGATATTGACTTGTCACTTTTCTCTGCTGATGTTTGTTCGACTTTCCCTCTTTTGCCAACTTGCCCTCATCAAAACTAGGGTATTATGAAAAAAGTGGTCGAGAAGATGTACCATAGGATTACCCATTTCCTTTTTTTCTCCTAAAGTCATTCCAATATGCCTCAATGTGCCTGATGAGCCGCTTTTTCGTGAGGAAGTCCTGTGCCGTGTGCAATGCCCCGACGCTAGTACCAAGAACTTCGACCAAAACCAAAAACAGCTGCGGTTTCGTCATCTCGCCCTATTGAAAAGGCCACCGCAGGTTAACTTTCCGGCAGATCTTTTGCGTTGCAAACAGTGTTCCAGTGACTGTCTGCGTGAGTCTTCCATTTTATTACAAGGTCCTCCTCGAACCCTGAAAGTGTTCTTTGGTATTCTTTGTGGCTACTTTCGGGAGCCTCAGATCTCAGAGGCTCTTTTACTCGGCGTGTTTCTGGCCCCTTTTAATAGAATTCGTACCAATCCAACTGCTGTTTTCA
>MU873082.1:2446-17103 GCA_036418205.1 Ostertagia ostertagi | reverse complement strand
CCGGTACCTAATATTATACATTTAGTTTTTCAGTTTATAAAAGGGAGAGATGTTAAAGTGAGAGGAAAACTTGGAAGATTCCCGAAAGCAGAAATCTCTGCAGGTATAACGGTGCCTAGGTTTATGAGAAAGCTAAAGCTCCGTATCGTCCCGATTCCTCTTCATAAACATAATGCAGATAATTGAAAAATAATTTCCATTGGCCCGTGGATTCCTGCCAGAGCAAGTTATTTGGTTTAGGCTAAAATTGGAGAGCACTGTGAAGGTTGATTATAACTATGCTTTCATGTTTTGCTTCAACGTTGGTTTGTGTCGAATGTGTAAGCGCTATAACATTATGTTCCAACCCAATCCATTCAACTTGGCCTTCGTCCGAGGATCCCAAGGAATTTCAGGGCTACAAGAATTCTGCTGAAAGGAATGTCAGAACTCTGAAGCACATTTAGAGCAGTTTATCTGAACTTTCTCGAGCTTCCGAGCTGAAGTGTTTCTATCCAAGTCATATCTACGATAGATCACACAACAACACACACACTAACTCGACATGTACGAGGCAACAAATCATGGCTAAAGCACAGGAGACAGAAGAGACGACTCGTGTGATTTGAAGTGATGAAATGAGTAAATGAATGAAAGCAACTGGTATACAATCACAGGGATTCGTAAGCACTTCAATGACGACGATTACGATGCCACGTTGTGGTGGCGGACGGACAGTCGGGTGGATGAGCAGAGATAGAGAGCTTGATTAATGCTTCAGGTAGGTGGTCTGTGAGATGAGTTTACGCTGCTTGTAGACGATCAACGACAACGAAACGACCAGTGCCATGATCAGCGTCACACACATCGCCGACGTCACCAACATTTTATCTGAAACCATACAACGTGTGTCATTTCGTACGAATCCTCGATGAGAATTAAGTATTATTATTGCTTACTTTACTCGTATAATAATACTTATATACGAAGTTATAGATGTCCTTGCTCGGGATACGCATACATACCACAAGCAACCTTTCAATTATTTGCTTTGGTATGTACTACTAAAAACGACTTTGGGCTGGCCGAAGTACATTTAAATGAAGTGCTTTGTATACTCAGCTAAATTTGCTAGCAGCAACAAAATCAAACTCGGGGGGTCAGGGAATTCCATTTAGCGATTTGAGCTGCCCTACACTACTCCTATAGCATTACTTAAGTCGCAGGTATTCTAGTCGAGATGTTGACCCGATAGCAGAAAGGCGCGATTGAAGATAGTTCTGAACACTTAAGCTTCCTGCACGTATTGTAGGATTAGAAGGATTTCTAGAAAACGCAGCGCTGAGTCGCTCTGGGACCATGAAAATAGTGAACGAATAGAGGAACAGTAAGAACATAAAAGTAAGGTTGAGTCTTTGGATGACGACGCCCGCCGTTCGAAGGGTATATTCGCAGCCATATCGGCGAGTTTCAGTATAAATCACGAAATAAGTTCAGAAGGCTCAAAAGGTGACAATTTCTGGGAAAGTCAACGTCTCGACGTACTTGTTGTGAAACAGGTTTTTGTCGTTCGATCGTGGGAGACGAGGTGAGCAGCATTCTCATTGTCTTGATCTGAAAAGGAAAGGCTATCGAAGAAGAGTGTTTTATGTAGGCTTCTTCCATACCTTCTTCGTTACCGTCTTCAAGACCGAAAACAATCAGTCCACGCTCGGGTAAATCGAAGTCGGCCACAGCAATCGGTTTCGAATGATTTTGAAGAGCTGAATGGAATCCACTCATAAAAATCCAAGTCAAACAAATCCATCAATTCAATATTAAATAATCGTGTTAAACGTCGAACTTGCGGCTTTGATGTTGCGTTTGATGAGTCTCGTGTAAGCATTCTGGTCGTTGTAAGCAGACGGAACAGTCTGAGATAAGAAATGCTTTAAAAATCGAGTGAAATATTTTGAAATACTCTAAACCTTAGAGGGAACATTACAATTTCACGACCTCAGTGAGAGAGGGTTGAATAAAAAGGTTGTATGTGTTCCCTAGTAGAAGAGTATTAAAGGTAGTGTGTCCCTATGGTGCTGTACGTGTTGGTTGTTAGAGGCCTTTTCCCTATCTTCTTCGCTAAACACCCAGACCCCTTCTCCCGAAACTTCCCTGTAGAACCATTCAGTCATAACTTAAAGAACCTTCCAGAGAAAATATTGGGTGCTGTAAATCACAATCGAGAAGATTATTCATCGACCAACTCAACTGACGATGAGTTCAAACGGAACGGGAGACCTTGAAAAGCTCCAGTAGGACCAGCCTCTTGAATATTCAAGTGTTTCTGAGACTGATTAGCAAGGAAGTGAGCTTCTTCAGCTTCTAGGGAGTAGTTTTTCCCAAGACTGAATTTTTTCCACTTCTCCAGAAAGCTAAAGGGTTGAGGTTCTATGGGTGCTACTCATCAAAGCATCAGGAAGGCTCACTCGTTCCCGCTCTCCCAATCGGTTCTGAGCATTCCTTCCGTTCAAGTCACACGGTACAATTTCCTAAAACATAGCTGTAAGCAATATGTGTAAAAACCGAGCATGTCAATTTTTCCCTACAGCAGAGGAACCTAGGACAACCTTCCTGAAGCTTTGATTGATTCAGGTTTATTGAAAAAACAAAAAAAAACTAACAGCTTCCGTTTCGTTTGGATGCAAATCCTTGTACGTCGGTCGGATTCCGGGAGCACCGATGGGTGGTCGAGAGCTTCCCACGTCCAGCTGTAGATAATGAAAACTGAGCCTCAAGCAGGACTCATGTGCGTGGATAAGAGCTCACCTTGGCATATCCTGGCTGTACGTTGAAGGGAGCCGGTTCGGGATATCGCTGCTCCTCGCTCTCGTAGCCTGGGATCGGCGTCGATGCGTATCCTTAACAGTTTTGATTACACTCTCTGAGGCTCACCATGTTTCTCACTTACTGCAGATTAGGAGCGTTTAGAATGAGAGTCACATAATTCGCCACAATGCTGATGTTCATAAGAAGAACACATAGAAATTATTTTAATGGAATTTATGAGAGGTGTCCAAGGGTTAAGTTACCGGTGAAGTACCAGGTCGAGAACTACAGAGCAGGAGAATATACCAAATTCGTCGCACAAAACTGCTAGGCAGAGGCCCTCAAGGACGCACTTGGGATTCCACCAAGCACCCGGGGTTCCGTCCACGAGGAGATTTCGTAACCCAAGAACGCTCTCACTCGTTTACTCTCGTGTATTTATGCCTCTCCTTGCCCCTATCTATCTGTAATTCTATTCTTTTACGACATCTCTTCCCGGCGCTCTTTTGCTTCGCTCACTTCTTTCGCTGTTTGCTCCTTACGCCAAAAAAAGACCCTTAGCTTCAGATGGTAATGACGCAGCGCGTGTGAGCCATCCATCCATCCCGGCGTTAAAATTGGGGGGGGGGTTCCTTTTCGAACGAATCGGGCGAAAGGTGTTAAAGCACGTAGCGATTATCTATTACAGTTCGGGGCGCCATGCGTATCCACACAGTTTTGACCCAACCTTGATCCTTTCGCCATCTGAAGGAAATCCCTATTCCAGTCGCCGAGGGACAATTTTTGCTAGGCTTCGATTTACGTCGCGGTTCCGAAAAGCCGCTCTAGTGTAGCCATTGGACGCACTGCGAGAAGACGGTTGCTGTCCCACGTCGCTGTTCAGGAAAATTCTAATCTCCTTAGTTTCAGAAAATAGAAGCAACTTTTTCATGGGCTTCGGTAAAGACAAACAATTCCAGCCGTTGCAATAGAGATTGTTGATCTATCGCCTTGTTGGCCGGCTATTGTTCTTTCACAGGTGTTTCTATTCTCTTAGTGTGATTCAAATCTCATTACCGTTATGGTAGGCCGTCAAAGACATCTTGGCAATCTGGCCTTGGAAAGAATCTTGTGTAAAGACGCGGTTTGTCTAGACTGGATCGAGAGAATACCCTGCGTTAGTGATCGGATACTCCATTTCATCACCGCGTATATCTGCACCTGCTACTAGGGCTGTCATAGATTGCCTGGGAATGACCGTTGTGCGCAGGGACAGTTACACGATGAGCGCTTTAGGACCCCATGTGGGCGTTGGGATTCCCATCAGCTTTAGTTCCTGCCAATTGTTATAGAGGCGGCAATGACCCGCAGTGTGAAAAGACGCAAGACAATTTGAATGTGTTTAAATTTTATGGTACATTGCGCAACACGACCGCGCTACGTGGGTGGAATCGCAAAGTAGGCGATGTGCTTTATGAGTCTTCTTTTGGGGAACACTGCCGTTAACCCCGGGGCGTATAGTTGCCACCTTCCTACTCAGATCCAGTCTCGCTGTCGCTTGTGAAATTAGGCACGCTCCCGCGTATGTCTCCGGGGATTAGTTCAGACGGTTGACAGGTGGTGGGACTGATGGTCTACAACCCTGATTCATACCGATACTGATCGGTTTTGCAAAACAACGGTCCGTGCCGTGGAACTTTTCACGTCATTTGCTTTCATTTTTAGAGAGCCGGAAACTTCAAAGCATTCACGGTCCTATGCTCCACTCTCAGGTAATACCCTCATCTATAGGATAGAGGCTCAGAGAGAAGAAAGGTGAGTGGAAAAGGGAGGTGCCCGATAAATAGACCGTCATCCACTTAAGATGGCACAAAAGAGAATCTGAAATATTTGATACCTTTAGAGGAATCAGCTGAAGGTCGTGTAGGATAGCCAGATTCGGTAGACATACGTGTGAGCCAGAATTTGTCGTAGTCAGACAGCCACTTCTGTGGTTTGTGCGGATTGATTGCACAGTACGTTTTTGACACATTGGCGGAAGCTAGAAAAGAAAACTGGCTATTAGATGATAAACATCACCTTAACCCTCTCCAAAATCTTCTACCTGAGAATATCTCTTTGAAAAGAAGTCGCACTCTTCAGTCGCAGGCAATCTCATGACGGACCTCCGGTATCGCTTGTCTATTTATGGATAATGCTAACCGCGTTTATGTTGATAAAAGATAAGTATTCGAGCTGTGGCCCAACCAGCGCTTTCGCTCACACAATCTATTTGAAAATCGGCTAATTTGGTCAACCTTTAAGTGAGAGGTTCCAAGGCGTTAAACGTGGCACTGGTGGGGCGGGTGGTTGCGGACGCAACGAATGGTTGCCGTCGTAAAGTAACACTATTAACATTCGGGACTAACGCGGCTCTGTCGTGACTAAGCTGGATAGATTAGGGGATGCTCGGAAAGTTTCGAATTTTCCTTTCGGAAACTCCTATGCTCCTTTCCGCTTCTATCAGCTGAGTCCTATGCTGATTTCTAGCTGACCGTTCCTCTGCCACCCTCCCTCCCCGCGTGCACATTTGAACGCAGAGACAAAGTATTGACAATTACTTCATCCGGAAGTGCCAGTGTCATTTAGTTTCAAATTCGTCGAAAAATACACGAAGGTCGGCGTGAAATCGAAGGGTTAAACCCTATTACAGCATAAGTCAGAACAATAAGCTTTCAAAAATCATGGGACTCTTCAAGCCATCACTCCCCTATTTCTAGCGAAATCCTATATCAGCTCTTGACGTATGAAGAACTCGGAGGAACATTAGTGGATGCTAGGAACCTTGTCGTTTGGCTGTGGTGACTATCTCTCATGCAGTATGGTACCCAGGGTCAAGCGTCACGTTCGAACATTTTCGGGACTTTTGCGACCCCCTAGCTCTTGATGTTTTTGTTAATAAGAGTGCTAGTCATGAATCCGTTGCGGCTAGAAAGCGCGCCTGCGTTGCCGCGTCAGCCTTGGGGAGCGCGGCAGGTATCACCCGGGCGCTGGAAGAACGGGACGCGGCGAAGGAAAATTTTTAGAGGGCAATCAACTTTTCTTGGGAACGTACTTTTTTTTGACTTGTTGAGGTAGATTTTGATTGTGCCTGAGGTGCGCTTCCAGAAAACTACAAGGATTGCCTAACTCTCCCGGAAAGTACTTCTGTTAGAAGCGGAAAACCCAAAATTCTGAGAAGGCGCACCTCCAACTTTGAAGGCCCATAAAATCTTTCGTATGCGACATTTTGGAAATCTGTGAAAAGTTTCAGAAACTTCAAATATTTCTCTAACAAAATAGTATAAAAAGTTTAGTGATTGTCCCCTTTTTCAAAAAATTGTCCCGTTCGAACATTTTTCGTGCAAAAGCGAGTTTTTGGGCTTTCAGCGACCATAACTCACTTCATTTTCATTTCTGTGATGCACTTTTTCATGGGGTGAAAGTACAGGATTTGCTCTTTCTAACAAGCCCAAACCGTTTTTCAAAATCCATTTTCCGAGAAAATCACACGTTCGAACATTTTGTTCCCATAGGTTTTTGAGCAGCACATGCGAGTTTTTGAGCTTTCAGCAATAATAACTTCCTTCAAAGAACTTGTTGGGGAGGGGCGAAGACATTTTTGAAGACTACGAGATTTCTGCTTTCTTATATGTTTTACCGTTGTCTGGAAGAATCGTCCTCAGAAAATTAGGTCCCGAAGAACTTTAATTTCAGCCCCGAAGTCAAACCTTTCATAGGGATGCATCCAACTGTTCTTTACTCCTTAAGAAAACACTGTAATTTGCCTAAAACTGCCTCTCTGTGCATAATAAATCGAATCTAATGCGGTCTGCACAAGCAAGTCTTGCCCTCGGATACGCCACGCACGCGCCTGTGGCTGGCAGTCCTCGAAATTGCGACCCCCTTCCGACCAAAATGCGACCCCTTCGTTCGAACAGTTCGAACGGACGGTTGACCCTGGTTGGATAGGGGCGCTAATCTGTGCACTCGCAGACGACGCTTCGCTATCGGATGCAGGCTATATTACGATTCAATCTTCAAACGATTATCCCTACTATATATAAAACGCTATGTCTGTCTGTACGTGTGTGTGTGTGTGTGTGTGCGTGTGTCACGAAATTCATAGCACGCGTCGCAGCAGTCGTTAGGAGCTGATTTTTTGATATGATATAGTGGGTGGGCGGTAACATATTTGGTGGGGGTTACAAAGTGATAACGACTGATAAGAGCAGATAAGAGGCGCTGAAACACAAATTTCACGAAATTCATAGTGCGCTTCGCAGCAGTCGTCAGGAGCTGATTTTGGGACATGATATAGGGGGTGGGACGGGAACATATTTGGTGGGGGTCACCAAGTGATAACGACTGATAAGAGCAGATAAGAGGCGCCGAGAACACATTTCACGAAACTCATAAGTGCGGCTGAACACAAATTTCACGAAATTCATAGCACGCGTCGCAGCAGTCGTTAGGAGCTGATTTTTTGATATGATATAGTGGGTGGGCGGTAACATATTTGGTGGGGAGTTGCAAAGTGATAACGACTGATAAGAGCAGATAAGAGGCGCTGAAACACAAATTTCACGAAATTCATAGCACGCGTCGCAGCAGTCGTTAGGAGCTGATTTTTTGATATGATATAGTGGGTGGGCGGTAACATATTTGGTGGGGGTTACAAAGTGATAACGACTGATAAGAGCAGATAAGAGGCGCTGAAACACAAATTTCACGAAATATGTAATGCGCTTCGCAGCAGTCGTCAGGAGTTGATTTTGGGACATGGTATAGGGGGTGGGGCGGGAACATATTTGGTGGGGGGTGCAAAGTGATAACGACTGATAAGAGCAGATAAGAGGCGCTGAAACACAAATTTCACGAAATTCATAGTGCGCTTCGCAGCAGTCGTCAGGAGCTGATTTTTGGGACATGATATAGGGGGTGGGACGGGAACATATTTGGTGGGGGTCACAAAGTGATAACGACTGATAAGAGCAGATAAGAGGCGCTGAAACACAAATTTCACGAAATATATAGTGCGCTTCGCAGCAGTCGTCAGGAACTGATTTTGGGGACATGATATGGGGGTGGGACGGTAACATATTTTGTGGTTTTCAAAAAGTGATAACGACAGCTGAGGACTAATAGTAATGATATGCGTACGAACGTAGAGATCACTCGAAACCAGATTGCAGATAGTGCATTTCATTTCAATATCATTTCATTAGCGTTATAATTGTAAACTCAAACACCTTTCGACCGCTGCACCTTCTCGAGTTCTTGAGGATGAATGAGATGCTCGAATAAATACGATAGTGAATACTGGGGCATTCTAATTTGAGATCATCAAAAATTATTCGACCGCTAAATTACCTCGATACTCGATGCATGGTGGTTGTTTACATACATCACTTTAGCTGTGCACTTCACTGCGCTTATCAAACAGTGAGATACAGCCAAGATGAGCAACGGACAGTAATGCATTTAAGGAAGCAGCTATAGTTAAGCGGTGAAACCCAAAGCTTCACCGATTGTCAGTTTTGTCAGAGGCTTCCGTGTCATGCGCGCGGTAGCGGGCGGAGCTAAACTGGTCACCTATAATCGGTGAAATGGTCTGGGCCTATTTTAGTAGATTTATATGTACGGGGGAGCGGCTTGCGATCTGCATGTATAGCCTGTTTCATGGCAATATAAGCCTGGGGAAACTCAAAAACTAGTAAGACAACACAGAGTTACTTGATCAACCATTTCTCGCAGCCATTTTCGGCGTTGGGAATGCTTTTCGTGGGTGTCATTGTACATATCAATGAACCTTATATACTGGAGCTTGGATCTCGAAGGAACGGCTCAGAGCGGAAAAGACTGCACTGCCTACCTTGACCCCCCCCCCTTCTATAATAGAACAATAATATGCACATGAGTGGTCGAGATAACCAGCTAACGTTTCATTTCGTACACCCCGGTTCATGGGATCCGAAGATTTGGTACATTCACCTGAGTAACAGGTCCTGGATTAGATCAGCACGCCTGCCCTACCTTCTCCGATCGTTGTCGAGAGGAGACAAACTTGATGCTCAGCCTTCTGAGATCAGAAGATGGGTGATACAAGAGGCAATTTCCTGCGACTCCCAATCCAAACTCGTTCGCAAGGCCCGCCTTCCACTGTCAAATGCTAAGTTGGCATTGCGAAAAGCCCGCGTGGATCGCAGTTGCGACAGCGGCCATGCATTGCATAGTGCCAATGACTGCGGCCTAAGGTTGGGTAACTCGTCAACGTAACTTCTCAATCCCCTGTGTGTAAAGCGGCTGAAGTAGTGAAGGTCCTTACTCGGGGCGTAATCGGGGGTTCTTTTAGCTTTCTTTTTCTCTTCCAGGCCAATTCCCTCCAGCTTTTCAATGAACGCTCCACTTTACCCCGGAGCTGGCCTTTAAAACTTTCCCTGGCGAGGCGATTAAACTAACAATGGATGCAATCGTTGCGCCACCAGCCAGCACGAGCGTGATCGGCCATACGGAAAGAAGGGTTGGAACATAACGGACGGCGTCGTTTTTAAGTAGGTATCGACTAGCTGATAAAGGCGCAAGCCTGAGGCTAGAGGTCTTGCTGTATGTGTGTTTCATCAGCACACGTTTTGATTGAGCAATTCATGGCTGAATTCACCAAAAATTCGATTGTTAAAATTAGAAGGGATCCGAAATCAGTGTAGCAGCGAGCAGTACGCGCTTGGCTAGATCCGAAAAGAATGTTTGAGAACGATTGCTGATGGTCCTGACTTCATGGACGACCAAAAAATCTTAGCTACAGTCAAGGCCGCGGTTAATCATCGACGATTAAGAGAAACCGCCGTGTTCACACTTCCATGGGAAATAGGCTGTGTTGATAGGAAATCAGCTGGAATGGTTCTTCAATAGCTAACTTATGTGAGGGATCGCCAAGGGAGGTTAGTTTAGATTTCGCTGAAGTATGCTGCTCATTGGTGCGCTGCAAATATCCATGATCACCTCTCCATGTGGTCACGTTTCAGCACAGATGAATGGCTCCACCTTCTGCAGGGTCTATATTTTTCGACAATTTGGACTGCTAAATGAACGTTCAGAGATTCTTACCTGATACTACCCTCTTTGCCATGGATTGCAAACGGACGAAGGGGATAAAAATGTGTGAGAAGCGAGACACGATTTTCCGAAATGAACTCAACTCGTAAAATAGTTCTTCTTTTCCAAAGAAGGTTCATATACTTCCGATGGATTCTGAAGAAAGAGTGCCCACTTTTCGTAATAGGAGCCCTATTAATCATAGATTATAATTCCTTCATACTGACGCCGCCTCTTCTCTTTCCGACACTGTTCGAGACGAGAATTCTTTGAGGAGAGTGCAAGGTGAACGTGACGGTGACCCACAGATAGAACAGGGGTCTCACTCGGGGTCAACCGTCGGTTCCGCACTACTGGACAACGTGGTCACATCTGTGATTTTGGGGAAGGGGCGAATTTTGTGATTGAGCAAGGTCAACCACCTCCGCAAATTGTGTGAACAGTGTAACGATTTTTAGAGAAGTGACGAAAGTTTTATGGAAGTAGAGGCAAAAAGACAAAATTGGTTGGCTTTTTTTCCGATGTAGCAAAATTTTTGGAAAAGTGCAACACGACGGTTGACCCTGGTCTCACCTCGAAAATCGATGACTATTCCGACGACGTGAATGAAACAACATAAAGTAAATGCTAACCCCATTGGTGAGAAGTTCAAACACAGAGAAACCCTGGATGTGTATGAAACCTTTTCAGTGTTGAAAAAAAGTTGCTGGCAGAGTAACATGCTGTTGAGGTGTTTCCACGTCTTGTGTTCCACATTACCCACGGGTTCTCACGAGGTGAATACAGAGCAAGTTTTAGCTCCTTCCGTGCCCCAGAAACCTGCTCTCTAAGCGAAGTTTGCCGCAGGTTTTATAAAGAAGATTGTATTATATTCCATAGTGAAACCTATCAAATAAGCTATGTCGAAAAATGATCGTTCTTTCTCGATTTCATCTTCGTTGCATTATTCCCACTGGGTGCACCGCTGCCGTTTTACCGGGGTATCTTCTTTCCCAGCCTTGACATCTTGAGATCTTCTTTATAACCTCCTCTCACCTCTTTTCATGAGCCTTGAGGTTCCCTGTCTTGAGGTCCGAAGATCTGGGTGCAGCAGCGATTGTAGACAGATAAGTGGGAGGGTTTGATGCTCGTGGATTCTCCCGTTTATGCCTTCACGATAAAATTCAGTGATTTCACAGATAGCTTTGGATCTATGCTCGCAACAAAAATCAGACCTGCGTTTTCCAGTTGGGATATTGAAGGAAAAAGTCTGGTCAGCTAAAGTCCCGCCTGCGGCGAAAGTTTTGTTCACAACCCAGCATTCTTGTGAAACAGTCTGGTCAGCCTTACTGAAGAAGTCCCTGCCCTGAAGAGAGGTGTTTGGTCCGTTAGCGCAGTGGTCACGCCACTTCCGCGCTCCTAGATGCGCCAGCAGGCCGCCAGGCGCTTACCAGGAAAGTCTTTCAGGACATGGAGCGCTTTTTCAAAACAGTTTTCTGCATGCTATAGAGATACGCGCAGGGAGCATAAACTAGACAATAATTCTAACCAGACAATAAAAAATGTCGGAAGCATGACTTGTGGTTCGATCCCCACTGAGGACAAATTTTTGCATTTCTCTGATTTCCACTTTCTTGGGCTCATATATGTCTAAACTTATTCAGTGAACAAAAAGCTTCCAAAATGCAACTATTCAACTCTACAAATGCTGTAGAGTTTATTAAAAATGGAAAAGTTTCACTTCTCGGAAAATTTCTGCCCTTTTTCTAGCAATCCCAGGGCCGCTCAAGAAAAAAAACGACCATCAGATTTATGCCCCACGCACATCCCTTATGGACACGCAACAAACCATTTTGAAAAACCTGGAGAATCCTGAAAAACTCCACATCCTGAAAAACTTTCCTGGTTAGTGCTCGGACCCACCTAACCTATATACAGGGGTGGCCAACCATGGCGCACATCATCGAACTTTTTGTCGCACAGGAAACCGATGTTAACGAAAGTTTTACGGAGGAATATTCCTTAGGTGTTCCCCCGTAAACAGAAGCAGGCCCTCCTTCACTGCCCCGCCGTCTTCAGAATATGACGTCATCTGCCGCCACCGTCGAGCTCAACGAGGCTTACCGTAATCGCTCCGGCCTGAAGCTGCTACATAATTTCTTCAACCGATTAACTGGTGAATAGCTTCCTAAGAGACACTAGCTGTGACTGTGCAAGACCGCTTTTGACCAGCGTTTCAGGGACGTCGTAATGGTCTATGGTACCTCGACGACCTCGTTGAGCTCGTACCGCGAACCATGTTTCCGTGGGAAAATCTTCTGATGTCGTCGGTGTAGAAGGCTGTCATGTAAGGTTTAGATAGATTAAAAGGTGCTCTTTAATAATCAAATTCGGAGGCAGTCGATTTGTATTGCAAATTGTGATATATGTGATCGAATGTGGGAGTGAATGTCACTTTTTTTAGCCATCCTGTAGAAGGGTCCGTTGCTCGGGACATTCGAATATAGCATCTTTTGGACGTCAAGATGTTGATCTAATATGCTCTCTAGACTCGAACTTCTTTTTCCCTCTACGCGATTTATATTACTTATCAATCTCGCTATTTGGTTCCTAGACTTCTCCAAAGTGGAGAGCAAAGGATCATACATTGGCGTTAGACTACGTTTCCTTTTTTTAACACTACCTTTCCATCCTTATTTTTATATTCGAGTTGGATTATCACAACAATTTGATTCTGATTTTTGCCTTCAAACGAAAAAGGGCCCTCAAGGATGAGTTAGCGTCAACGATTACTTTAAAATGGTCTTGCTTTTCTGGAGGAGAGGTAATAATGGGTCGAACCTGCGGCCTGTATCACTGGAGTGAGAAGTATAGTTCGTTAAATAGGCGAGTCGAGCAGTTCCCTGAGAGAAATCTGATTTTTACTGCTCAACTATTCCAACTATTCATTATAGCGAGAGTGGAGAATGGTATGCGAGTACCACTTCAAAGCGGAGGAGGGATGTGAGGTTCTTGGGTAGAAGGAGGGGGTTGATTTCGCCGACTTTTTCCTGAAAATCGGCTCACCCTGTTTTGAACACGAGTTCTGGAACAATGTGAATGGGATTCTTAGAAATGGATCAGAATGACAAGCGAAGTTTTTCAGATCTTATCTCCAGCTTATTGCCCACTTATCTGATGTTTTCAAAGACACTCTAAGGAAGACATGTGATTTTTTTCAGTCCCATATTTGCTCTCTTTATAATGGCCGAATGTGGAAGTGTGTAAGTGGCCATAAAACGCTTGGTTCGTGGATCGGATCCTGTATCGAATTACGCTAAGCCCAGCTAATCCTTTCATTGTATGGAGAACGCTTATTAGGTGCCAGACTTGCCTGTAAGAATTAAACACGCTGGCCTTCACAATGGGTGGCCCACGCAAGCCATTATAAAGGCAAAACTCAAGTTCAATTGCCAATACGATTTTAGATGTGAGTCAAATGCGATACGCACTCCAAAAAAGAGCTATGCCTTTCTGCTTCCAGTTCTACTCATCCTTCTATAGAGGTCAGCCCACAGCTATTGCGTTGAATGGGATAGATCTTGTGAAAGTGAAAATCCTTAAAGGCAGCGGTTACGCTAGGTTTAAATGTGGTTTGGAGGGGACGAGGGGGTCCTCAATAGTACATCAGTGGCGAAAAAAGCAAAGAAATCCGTCAAAAATAAGCAAAATAGTGCCCCTTTGATTGCCCTTTCATTTTCGACCATGGATGAGCGACGGTAAAGAACTGACGTTGTTCGGACGTGTTAACCCCGATAGCCGCCATCATGCCAACAAGCATAGTGTTTCGATTGATAAGGCAATAACATGGGCAAGTTGGAAGATACAGCCGCTAGATGGGAAAAGATCATCCAAAATGAAAAGCCAACAGCAATCAGTCCATCCAGATCATCAACAAAACCAGTGGGCGGGGCGGCGCATGGGGCGGAAGGGCGCAATGGTCCTGCTCAGCAACCACAGCACTGTTCGCAGTGGAAGCGCCACACATCGCTTCCTTGGCGGCCTGCTAATTGCTCTGTGGGGAGCAGGTTCTCCGCAGATGTGAAAATTCCTTTCCGTACCTACTTCCTTTAACGAACGTCTGTAACCACTGGCCTAACCCGACCTCACAAACATTACTAGGTGAGCATAAGGTATGCAAAAAGCGGATAAGGACTCACCGCATTACTGCATCCATACTGCTTGTCCTTGATTGTGAGTTCAATTTGACAGTTGAAATAAAGCCCAGCTTTGTCAGCAAATTTGAACACCTTAAAAAACCATTGGAATTTGTCTGCTATTAGAAATCTGAACTCCTTAAATTTGCTGAATATACTTACCTGAGCAGGTTTACCAGCGGTCAAATCATCGATATAGTCGAGATTCTGTAAAATACGCCATCCACGGAGCAGCTGCAAAAAGCAATTAGAAGTTTCTAACGCAGGGTTTTCGTGCTGAGACCTACCCATTGACGTCGAGTACGGTTACAGGAGGACCACCCTGACCGTCATATACGGTACATGAATGGACACGCATGCAATAGACGTCTGTAAGCTCCGAGACGCACGTCCATTTATGGTAGACCGTTTCACCCACTTTGCCGTACTTCAGTGGAATGCCGTTTGGGCCATCAGAAAGAATGTCGTATCTAGAAAAAGCGAAGGGACCTTCAGGTGTACTCAAGAATTTCGAGCTTGACTTCACACGGAAGACAATGATATGTGACTCGTTGAGAAATTAAGAAATTATCTGATATTTTTAAATCACTGGGAAAATTGCGTCTT
>MU873081.1:0-12352 GCA_036418205.1 Ostertagia ostertagi | reverse complement strand
TCGTATTTATTCATTTCCAAGTCTCGGTCCAACTATTTGAGCATACGTTTTTGTGGCTCTAGAACACAACCAGCTTCATTTGCTCGATTCCGTGTTGGAGTGCTGATTATCTTTTGTGGCGTTTGATCCACAGATTTTTGGCGTCGTGTCTGAGCCCTCGCCACTGCTCTATCTCTGCTGTTGATCAAAAGAAAACTGTAATATAGAAGACGATTTTTACGTACTATACTATACTATACACCTCTGTTTTACTATCATGCATAAATACCTTATTCCTATGTGTTTCACCCTTACCTTTCTCGCCCCCACCTTTCCTCTGCTGATGTATCCAAGCATTAATCTGAAGGCTTTTCTCGAAGGCCATGAACAGATTCGTCGCTGTAGCTTTCTATACCAGCTTGTTTGTCCTGATGATGTCCGTTCGTATTTTATACCGGTTTTACTCGTATTTTTCTGCTGGAATGTTTTGTACTGAATTGATCACTAGTAATTCACCATGTTATTCGGCCAAGTAACAAATGATTCAAGCCTCTCTCGTTTTCCTAACTATCATGCTCTTATGTTTATCATTGAATCAGCATTTTCTTCCCATCATACCTGCTTTGGCCTAACGGTTTGCCGATACGTAGTAGAGCTCTCACGGCTTTGGAAGGGGGGGGGACATTCAAAACGGGGCCGCTGGTAGGTGGCACTAGGATTAAGTGCAGGAGAGGGAGAAAACGCCAGGGAAAACAAAAATTGCTCGCATCATCCACCATTATCCATTCTCTCCTTGGGTTTATCGTTAGTCCCAGACTCACTATCAGTGGCTCACTCAATTAGTATGCCCCCTCTAACTCTAAAATAAGCGCCCGCAGTAGTTCTCTATACCTAGTGAAAGCAGCAAAATAATTTCCCCCTCCATTGACTTCGCCTATCATCATCACTCTCTCTTGTTAACAAATACTTTGTACGGTCATTTCTTCTAGGCGATGGTGACCATCGCAAGCACTCATGACAGAAGTCGTTCTCTTTCCTGACGCATCACACTCCCAGCCGCCACACGTCGTAAATCACTTGTTACTACTGTCGTGTACCTGTTTTTCGCACAGTTTCGTATCACGCCTGATTTCACTGGCCTTCTTCTGATGTGTTCGCTGTTGATCGATCCCATGACTGTTTTCACCATTTGCGTTCACAATATACACACTTGAGAACGTAATTAAACTAAGCAGTGCACCACTATGTAGCTCTTGCCGTTAGGGGGACATTGAAGTAAGTGAGCCACTTACAGAACTTGGGCTAAGCCTTAGGAGGGGAAGAGATTCTGGGGGAGGACGTGAGCAACCTTTGTTCTCCCTGGCGTTTCTCCCTCTCCTGGGCTTAGCTCTAGTGTCCAGCGCCTAGCGTTTTTGAATGCCCCATTTTGAACGTCCCCTTCCCCCAAACCTATGGGCGCCTGTAGCACTGGAGCATTTACGGGAACGGGTTTCTTTTTCTGACTTGACTGACGGTTTTCTCTTTTTTTATGAAAGAGAAAGAGGACTCCACGACGAATTGAAGGTCAAGAAATGGACCTATGTATACCTACTAGAGAGAAGAGCAGGTCTCTCAAACGAGCTGGAACGATTCTGCTACAAAAGGTCCGTAGCGGCGTAAAAGGGCTTACCAGCAGCGCTCGCGGCTCTCCACCCCCAGCAACGGTTGTGCGTGGATATCGAGATCTGGGGGTCGTAAAATTTTTGGAAACGGTGCGGTTGCCCTGGCCTCCGTGTTACTTTTCTACGATCACCAGGCTTTGGAATGCAAGGATAGGTAAGGCGAACCGTTAGCCCATATGGGTCGAAGTGGCATTCATATTCACTCGATAGAAACTTCCATAAATATTTCTCCTTATTGGAAAGTCCAAAAATTCCAATTCAATTGTAAATCGAAGGATCCAGAAGCGAGACTGCAGCCATTTTCTCCATGTTTTTCAGTCTTGTACACGATTCGTGGTAGAAACATGTCGCGTCACATCCTTCCTTTGGTATTTTCTGACCAGGTCATGCTAGCTTTCACCGAACAGAGCATGACTCCTTTCTTTGGAAGAGGTTAACGCAAGTGGAATAAGAGGAATGCTCTCTCGGGCCATATCTTGCCTACCTTCTGGGACGTGTGCAGCAGTACCCGGAAGGGAATGGTCCCAAAAACCACGATTTTTGACGCATCTCTCCCTATTCTCGATCATAAAGACTGCTTCATCGACCAGGAGAGATGTAGAGTTTCGGGGGCCCATCCCTGGCATCATAAAGACTGCTTCATCGACCGGAGGAGAGATGTAGAGTTTCGGCGGGCCATCTGGTCTGGTACTGTCAGGCAAGGCCCCTGATGAAGAAGATGGCCAGACGGATTAGCTTAAAGCACGACTTCAAATGCGTGTTTATTGAGTGGTATCTCAATTGAAACATCATCGCTACAAAACGATAAGATCCGTTTATGGTAACGCTGCTTGTCGTGGAACTTCGGCAACCGGATCCTTCCTTACTCAACTGGATTCTCACGACCCTTCTCCTTTTATGTAATCCT
Source organism: Ostertagia ostertagi (assembly GCA_036418205.1). NCBI lineage: Eukaryota > Metazoa > Nematoda > Chromadorea > Rhabditida > Trichostrongylidae > Ostertagia > Ostertagia ostertagi. The sequence goes on along the minus strand of MU873081.1, from coordinate 9,805 downwards.
AACTCCCTTACAAGCATTTATATCACATTTCCCATGAGAAGTCTTAAAGGTTAAGAGTAGAGTAAAGCACGTACGTGCAGCCAAAATAGAAAAAGAACTCAAGTTTTTTTGCTGGTTTTTTTTTATGGAATTGCCATATAAATCTCTTATTCCAAATGAATGGTCTCAAAATTCCCAACTTCGCCTCGGAACATAAATCGCCTTAAGCTTCTTTCAGCCGTCTTCTGAGATGCCACTGCGAGGTCCAGTGAAAGCGGCCCACTCCTGTATCAAAAATGAATATCGTCTTCTCCTGCAGTTCTCGATGAACCCTCTACTCGCTCACGTTGTGAGCTCACGCGATGAGATGGTGCTAAATCAACTCTCTTCGCCCCTCCTCCCCCTCCTTCTTCCCCACTTTAACGGGCTCAAGCGAATTTCCCACAATTCTGAAAATTTTATTCATAAACTTTTTTCGAGTCTTCTTGAGTATTTCATTCTCTTTTCTTCCCAATCACTGAGCAAGCTCATCTAATAGACCTGCCTGATCAATAGGTTTTGCATTCTCATCCACAAGTGGCTAGTGTCATCCGATGGCAAAAACCTCTTGAATGTTGGCGATTAAACAAATTCGATTAGCTGATACGATCAGTAAACCTGTCTCGTAACAACGTCGTGGAGTAGAGGTTGCCTAATATTCAAGGGCAGGTACCTGCTAATTGCTATCTTTACCTTCACCACTTATGCATGTCTCTTTCAACGTTGTTTTCACACACTCATCCATCGCTATTTTTTCCATCCTTTTAGAACGCAAACAACAGTTGCTCCTATTTCTCTGGATTGGCAGCAGTCAGACGTTTTTGGCGCTCTCCGGGTTCCTTTAAGAGCCTAAATCGCAGGCAGGGTTGCTAGCCTTGCGATAGTGCACAGATGTGCGGGCTTCTGCCGTGAGCCGTAAGAAGTCGTTGGCAAAACCAAAACTCCCTTGAAGAGCCGTAGGAAGGGAAGTATGAAAGGCTCTCGAAGTGGGCGTTAGTCGGCAATTCTGCCATACACGCCCTCCAGCCCAGTACCGCCGAAAATCGCCGTGCCTTGGGCCGGGGATTTCTTGCGCGGATTGCGAGTATTTATCCCGCGTCTCGATATCAATGCTGCCTCTTTTTTATTGGTTTTGCTTGCTTAACTCGCTTAGTAATGGTATGTCCTTATTTGTTATTGATGCATATGTATCTGTTTGTGTTGGTGCATATGCGATTGCAGCCGCAGTTCTTGCTGGCACGAGCCAGCTTGAGCCTGCGGAGCAAGGTAGTTCGGACAGCTCTTCCGGCCCGGGTCCGCCTTTGCTCATTACTCAAGAGGACTAGAAGGAGACCTTTTTTCAGGGCTTCATCGGTGGTTTCGTTTGCTTTTTGTAACTCCAAGTCTATTCGGCAGCCCACAATGTCATCACTCGCCACGTTTTTTTTTTCCCCAGCGAATTCGATTTCTAGAAACCCATTTGTCACTTGAGTACTTTCCTATTGTGCTGTCGATTATTCAAACTAAGTGATATCGTCACGGAAGGGTCTTTCAGTGCATGTGCAGGCGCTTTTCGAGAGGTCATCCTGCATTTTCAAGAGGCTCGCCGCATAGTGCCTCCAATTCATTGTCCATATTTCTTTAACGCTTTTGTTTTCCCCCTTTATTTCCCCAAAAATAAGATGGTGAAGAAATGGTCCAAAGTTCCATCCTCCGTGATGGCTAGTTTCTGCGAATTCAGGTTGACGTTTTCAGATTGCAGCCAAATGGCGTCATGGTGGAGGATAAATGTCACCCTCGCAATTTGGCCGCACATGGAGGTACCAACATAAATTGTAAAACTGCCATCACCATGGACTGAAATTTGGACCACTTCTTCAACAATGTTTTAACATTCCTATAAGAGCTGAATTGGAATGAAAATGGTGCCCCAAAGGCGTATCTGGAAGTGTACTTGCCCAGTAAACAGTAGTGCAGGAGTTCAGTCGCCGCCTGGACGACACTTTTTGTTTCGTCCAAGCAGGCAGCAGCGGCTGAAATTGGGAAGGTCTCTGTGCGGGACGTAATCGGTGGTTTCGTTCGCTTCCCTTTTCTTTTCCAGACCACTTTCCACCCCTAGCCTCAAATCAACTGAAGGCTGAATCGCTTTCCACCGGCTGTTTATCCCAGACATCTTGCCTTTGAGGTTCGGTTCAGTTGCAATCTTTTAAAATATTATTGGGGACGGCGTGATGCAAAACTGAATCACACCGGCTAAGCGCACGAATCGCACTCTCCCTAAAAAATTAAAATGCACGCTGCCGCTTAAGTTTTGATATAAGTTCAAACGCCTATTGTGAAAGCCTGTCGAAACAAGAGAAGCTTCTTCTCTCCATTTTTTTAATTGTACTGTTATAGCCGTTGCTTCACGCATCTTAAGGCTGCTGTTCGGCCCAATGGCAAAGGCCAATCTAACGCAGTCTTATATGTCGATACAACTAGAACACGGATGGAAGTGACTAGGTCAATTTCAGGCTTCCTGAACGATTCAGATACGTCGTTACTGGCATAGGAAAGTGGCGTTGGCAGGGATGGCGAGACCCACCTGCCAGCAGACAATTGAGATGTAATGTAGAAGAGACCATATAACAAATTGAAGGCGGAATGCAAAGAAATATGGATCGATCTCAAGGATCGGGAGCGTGAGTTTATTTGTTAAGAGCTCCCTATCACTTATCATGCTATCACCTGGAACAATATACTTTGTGGGTTCGGGCAAACTCGAATCTATAGAAAGGGGGATGTCCAGAAGCAAAGCACAGTGCTTCCACGTTTGTCGATTCCTTTTCCAAGAGGCTTGAGCATACCATCAGGAGCATTCGAATATAGGCCCTATCACAAGGTACGGGGGCAACCTCCAAGAGTAAGCCTTAAGAAGGCAGAATTCTTGGGCTAAATGAGATCTCTTCAAACCACGTTCGAGTCTCTCCTCCTCTCCTGAGACGTGGTCCCGATTTAAGGAGGGGAATATTTCATGTGCTTGCTTTGTAGCAACAATGCCAAAAATCTTGCGATAGTGCCCAAATAAATGATGCCGCGTTTTGCCACATGACCCAGGCATCGTTTTGATTGACCTTGTTCTAGCACTACTAGGTGGGTCATTTGAACTATGTGTGTATTTTTGTGTTCCCTTGCAGAGATGCAATTCGTCTGGCGCCAATTCAACACGCCTCTCGAGGTACATGAGCTTGTAGGACCAGAAAGGTAAGCTTCTATACGTGACATGATATTCACCTGCCTTCCTCATTGAACTGTGCTCCTTTGGGGTTCAGTCCTGTTACCTTTTCAGATTTGATGCTTCCTCGCCAAAGTATCAGATGCCTTTCTTCTGGACGAGTACCGGTGTACCTGCGACACCATCTTGGTGAGTTCCTTGGCTAATGAATCCCCACCCAGTGAGGCTGGATCTCACTCGCGTTAACTATTGTACGGGCAAAACAGGCTTTCAAAAGTCTCGGTCGGCAATCATGACTGAAAACGCGTACGTGGCGCAACTCAAAAGAATCGATTGACGAGCCGGGCTTGGCCTTCTTATCCAGTGGAGCTCAAAAGCCCACGAAAGCCTTCGTCAGATAGGCTGATGGATTGTTTTGGAAGTGTGCTTTTGCTTTACAGTGCAATTTCCAATTCAGTACGGTAGCTTAGGTTCTAGGCTAGAAACTCTCGACTTTCTGTTGAGCAGATACAAAACCTCTTCCCTGACTTGGGACAAGCTTCACTCTCAACCTACTCAAAGGTGAGCTCTCGAATTTGAAAGGGTTTTGATTCTTCTCTCCGGACAAAGATGAACATAATCAACCACAGAAACCATCCTTATATGGGTCTAAAGGCAAGCCCGGATAAAACTGGTGATAAGAGCGCTTCGTAGTGATGACTGAGCTGCGGGACGGCCTGAAAGTGGAAAGGAAAGCTAGAGAAATCTTTGGGATCGCTGAAATTAAGGCCTTAACCTTCAAAAAGGTCGGATGTGGAACGATGGCGAGGCAGGGCGGTCAAAGAAGACAAAACACGCGAGAGATCACGCCGTTCGAGAGAGCACGCCGATATCGAGGTGGGTGGGAAGCGTTGCAACGGGGGTCGATGGTTGCAGGCCCGTAAGGATTAGCGCCCTAACCGCGCAACTTTTGCGGCGAAGCTGGAGTGATCTAGGTAGGTAGGGACCTTCACAATTGTTAGCTCCACTTATACATCCTTATTTCTAGTCAATTGTACTGTATTTACCGTATTCAGGGCAATGCTTGTATGTTTAATCGAATGCGGATTCGGATTATTCTGCTATACTTTAAATGTTTTACATTTCCTTATTAATTTATTCAATTGTGATGATACTCATCTGCCATGGTTCGTCTTCTGCGTCACCATAGGGCAATACTCAATTTTTTATTCATTTAAGGTAAGTGCATTCAATCATGCTTTAGGTTTTATCTTCAAAAGCACATTTTATGATTACTTGAGTTGAAGGTTTTGTAAAGAACAGTGTTTGATTCACATGAATTGGGCCGTTCTCCCAGTTGAAAGATGCGTAGAAAGGAAGTGACAGGATTATTTCTTTCGCGCAGTCTCCGCCCCATACGCAAGCTCCACCTACCTTCGCCCTCGCTGATTCCCTTATGAGTTCACGTTAGCTGACGGCGGGGACCTGCATCGACCTTGTCCTACAATATAAAATTCGATATTCAGAGGCTTTTTCATAATTACCACGAAATGAAGTCGTACCATTTCTATCCCCATACTCACTTTCATCCTATGGTTAGCAGTTCAATCCAAGTAACTGTCGCAATATTTAGTAAAATGGTCATTCTCCAAGTCATACCGTCCATAGCCGTCATCACTATTTTAAGTGCTGTATGCGTCTTGCTTGTCCCTACTCTCCTTCGGTTCTTCATTGTTAGCACCTCGCTCCGGTGGTACGTACTGTCTGCGTCCTGCTTGTCTCTACTCTCCCTTGGTCCTTCATTGTTAGCACCTGGCTCCTGAGGGCGCTCCTGTGACGTAGACTCGTGCAGTGAGTCACCAGGAAAGCCTTTCAGTCGCGCCCCGCTTTTTGAAAACGGCAATCAGCTTGATTTAGGGAAGCATGCACGGAGCATTCAACTACCGTTTATTTTCCTTTGAGTGGCCCTCCAAATACCGGTAAAGGGGTTAAAAAAAACTTAGGCGCTCAACTCTTTGAAATCGGCTTTTAGCAAAAACCTACTTACGTGGGTTGTTTATAGTCCTGGTGGCAATATATCATCCTTCCCTTCACCCCTATTTCAGCGTTTTGGTGAACTTAGGAAAAAAAATTGAAACATAGCTCCCTATATAATGCAAGCAACCGTTTTAAAGATGCAGTGGAGGACCTAGTAAGCCTTCATTGTTAGACCAACCTCAGAATAAGAGTTTCATTTTGAGTTTCTTTCTTTTTCCATTCTTTTTTTCATGAACTGGCATCCCATATCGACAAGAACGTCAATAGCTTCCGCCGCCTCATCTTTCTGCCATTGACTTTAAGCCCTCTTGAAACAAACGTGGCTGTAACCTGACAAGTTACAATTAAGAAAGAAAAAATTTTCTATAAACCAAAATATTAATGTTCGTTTTGGCTTCCTTTCTCAAGAACCGAAAAAACCTATTATTATTTCGTCAATCTGAAACAAACGTGGTGTGACAGACAAGAATACAAGACTGGTTTTCCTAAAGGCGTGGCCGAAAAAAAAGACTGCTCGATGTATATCATCAAACTTTTCTAGGATGCTGCTGTTGATTATGCTTTTACGGCAAAATATCTCTTAGAGGCCCCCAGTCCCACCCATAAGCAAAAGTTGGGCTTTTTTCACTCCTCTCACCGTCCTCGGAGTATGACGTCATCTGCCATCACCGTCGAACTCAAGGAGACTTACCCCCGCCGCTCCAGCCTGAAGCTCTTACATATTTCCTTCGATAGGTTGACTGATAGATAGCTCCTTAGAAAAAAATTAACTCTGATTGTGCAGGTTCCCTGCTGATCCGTTCAGACAATCTCGAGGGCTCACTGAGTTCAACCCTTGCAGCATCTTCCCTCAGCAGATTTTCCGATGTCACCCGTGAATGAGTGCTGTTATGGCGTTATCCAATAGAAAATGAACCATCGCGCCGTTTAATTACCAAGGCGGGAAATCGTACGTTGAATTTAGCGAAGTTTAATTAGTCGTCTTAAAGTAGAGGAAATTGGCGAGTTTGTTGGCCCGTGCTGTACGCGGCTATAGGCTGACGGGCTGACTCTGCGGCTAAGACGCGTGGCTATATATCGAGTCCAGTACATGTAGGCCTATCATAAGTACTGTAAAAGAAAGACGTCCACAGGGCTCTTATAGGATGCCTGCACTTACTTTCCCACTGTTTTCTCGCCTTTTATAGCCTTCGTTCTTTTCCAGTGGGCCACCAGCCTCACGTTTTTAGCAGTTCGTTGACAGCCAGCTTATCGTTCAATTATGGGACAAGCCTAGAAAATGTTTTATCTGTCTAAAGTCGATTAAATTTATTGGTTGTTGAACAATTAATTTGAGGGTCATTCAAATCACAGGTACTTTTTGCCGTTGCAATCTTGGAGCGTCGATCTCGTCTACTGCGCGTACAACTTATTTTTCAATATACTACCTGTGTATTTTTGTTACTTGATGCGGCGTTTGCCTTGGCTGCCGATTTTCGGCGGATATCACGAAGAAGTGAGGCTTTCTTTGTTTACTTGGTTTCTATTTACATTATTCTTAGATTATCCCTCTATATATAAAGCATGAGGATGTTTGTTTTTGTCTGTCTGTCTGTCTGTCTGTCTGTCTGTCTGTCTGTCTGTCTGTCTGTCTGTCTGTCTGTCTGTCTGTCTGTCTGTCTGTCTGTCTGTCTGTCTGTCTGTCTGTCTGTCTGTCTGTCTGTCTGTCTGTCTGTCTGTCTGTCTGTCTGTCTGTCTGTCTGTCTGTCTGTCTGTCTGTCTGTTTGTAACCACTAGGCTCACTCGCTACGTAGACCCATGAAAATACTTGGGGCATGGGCCCGGATGGGTGGGATTTGTCCTTAGGTCGTGTATGGGTAGGGGCTAGGCTAAAAGTGTTACGGTGCGGCGGGGCCCGACCACGACTGGGGGCGGTTTGTATTTGTTGAGAGCAGGAGTCACGGACTATGATGGTGTCAATAGCACTCCACTTACGAAAGTAGAGGTGGCAAGAATGACTCCGACGTAAAATAAAGAATGTCGTTCACAACAGTAAATCATTCCCCTTCACCCTCATGCTGCGGGAGTTCTAACCAGCGAAGCGGTCGTGTTAATGGAGAATATATACACTGCGACGCATAATTATAGTTCCACCTACAATTTCAGTACCCGGCTGGATATCATTTTCTCACGATACGGCGCTTATCTCAGTCGGATAGTAATCAGGGTTCCTCCCAGTCATATCCTGTAGCATCCTTGAGAAATTTGTTCGTTATGAAGTCACCCCGACAAATTCCAGCGGAGCTGACACTTTCAACAATTCCTGCGTCTCTTTTGCTAGGATTTCCCTTTTACGGAAGTGTGACAGCGGTTTTGCCTTTGCTATAAGCTAAGGAACTTGAATGGATAATAATTCCAAATTTTGATTGGGTAAAAGCAAAATGCAGCGGAGAAGCTAAAGCGGATATTTTCGAAAAAATAAGGATAAAAAATTGTTGCTTTCTCAAACTGGATTTCCGTGTTAATATTCAGATTCGCGTTTATATGTGTCACAATTTATCTGTAGAGCCTTTTCCAAAAACATCCCCAGATTCAAGTTTTTGGGAAATTTGTAGGTGGAACTATAATTATGCGTCGCAGTGTATTAGTCGCGGACAAAGATGACATAAATTCAAGTCAAGAGAGCACAGCTGACCAACCGAAACGGCACAGTGGATATCGAAGTGATGGGCGGATACCCGTTCGACAGGCGTCCAATGGATTGACAATCGTAGGCGTCTAATGTGGCCTTCTTGAGGCGTTTCGAGGTGCTAAGTTGTAGGGACCTCTACAGTTGCGGACCTGGCACCTCTAACACCAGAAGGGACCTTTTCAGTGAGACTGAGCCCGACTTTTGTCTTTGAAGGTCCCGCAGCAAAAAAATTGTGGGTAAGTTGGTTCAAAACGAGTCTGCAGGTGCTAAGCAGGCTGCCACGTAAGGAACCCCACTAACCTAACTTGAACCGTCTGAAGACTGTCCTTGAATAAAAAACTCCTTCTTGTACATTTTAATTGTTGTACGATTACCAGCGGAGACTACGGGCTGTATGTGGAAGCATCGGCGTTGAAAGCAGTGCCGAGCAAAGGACGAGTGAGACACGACACCACTTGGACGCTAATGCGTGTCACCACACCGATGTATAGAGCCAGTTAGCCAGGATATCTCCATTTCTCGCTGCTAGCGAACCATCGAACAGTGGTTTGGGAATTAACTAACCATAAGAGCATGTCAACCTGGTGGAAATTGAAGGGACTGTTCCATTTAGTTGCACTTGCGGACTATGCCTTTTGATTTTTTTTTGTTTTTACTCTTAAGTTACTCCGAAGCTGCTAATGAAATAGACCATTATTCAATTTACCCTTGGAATTTTGTTTAGTGCACCAATTTTTGATAGTTAATCTTACAATGGAAGCACAGTAAATGGTATGAAAAGGTGTGTTAAAAGGATGGTGTTGTTATTAGGCAGCCAGCAGTTTAACAGCTGTCGTGGAAATGTTTCTAGGCATTATGTGGCGAATTGCTTATTCTAGGCTTTTTCAGAACATTTACTGTCAAAAGGATCCACCGTTGATCCGAATCGTCGCAGTAACGTCGTTGATATTTCTATTTGTTCAACTATATTTACGGGCAATGACCGTACCTGTGTATCACTTTCTAAGAGATAAGCGACGGTTCAGGTAAAAACGTTGATTCCGATTCCTAAATGCAAACCATGGAGCATTGTTTGCATTTGTCGTTCCTCCGTCTGCTTACAATGGGCTCTCTAATGGCTTCTCCTATTTTACTTAAAGACAGATTATACGATAAATTGGTGGCCGTTAGAGTTGAAATGTAGAAGTGCTAAATAGTGTCGTAGTGCAGGGAATCCGCCTAAGAACCGCAAAACAAGACCCCTGCTTTCTTCGTTGTTTCTCGCGCAATATGAGTCCTACCGACGCTGGCGGTGTCATAGTGAGCGTCCTGCTTTCCTTCTCTACTAAGGCGGCAACAGTCCGACGACCACAGACCACCAGCATCGGAGACGGGTTGAGCCATTACGTCTCTCTGGGCGCGCGCTTCGCCGTAGTGAATTCTCATCTTGAAAAAAATAGTCACCTAAAAGTCCATTGATTATTCAAATTCAGTACATGATGACGTAGACAGCATAAAAGAAGCGTATGTCCTGTGCCTGTAATTTATTAATATCTTTGAACTTTTAATTGCTTAGCAACCTTACAGCTCACAGTTAGGAAAACCGAAAGTTCTTTCGTTTTTGATGATTTCACTACAACAAGTGGCTTCCACTCCGTTACAATATATCATCTTCCTAGGAAAATTGACGGGTAATCCGCAAATGCAACCTCATTCCACAAGTATGCATTCCTATAGACACATCTAATCGCGCGATCTTACCAATCAATACCTAGCATCTCTGACCCTACCTGTTTTCTGCTGTTTGGGCCTACTGATATTTTCAGGAAAGTGCTGATCAGTGCAAGTACTCGCTACCGGAAACGAGTCTATTTTTCCTATTGTTCTTTGATGCATGAAGATCTCAAAAAGGAACACGAGAAGGTGCG
>MU873080.1:2875-15789 GCA_036418205.1 Ostertagia ostertagi | reverse complement strand
TGTTACCTGTATAAGCTCTTCGAGATGGTCAACCACCCGGTGGAGGGTCTGCCTCTGGGCTTATTACCATTCCTGCTGTAGGCCAAAAAATCAGTGACGGATAAGAGACCCTTGACCAAGATCTTCCCAGCAAGAGATGTTCTTCTGTATGAGCGTCGTCGGGGCTTTCTCTTGCTATGTTCGTTCAAAAGTATTGCTAAAACCATTTCAAGTGCCAAATTTATGGCGCATTCTGAAAAAATCTTAAAAAGCGAAGTATTTGATTATTCTACGATTCCGTAGCCATTCAAATTGTGATTGCTAACTACTAGTTTCAGAGATGCCTTCTTCAGGCTTGCACGGCATGTTGAAAGTGTTTTAATCGGCGAAGGAGTAGTAAAGTATGTAACCGGTTGTGTGGTGCTTCCAAATGGTACGGTCTTGGTGACAGATGAAGAGGAAGGTATCATCGTGTTCGACACCCAGGGAAATGTCGTCAAAAAGGTAGTCTGATAACTTTAGCTTTTTCAACCTAATACGGTTTCTTGATCCAAACACAGCCGAAATTCACTTCTTTAATCTATTCAGATAAAAAATCCAGCCTGGAGGAAACCACGAAGTCCGATTTATTACAAGGAACACGTGTTGGTGAGGATTCCCATCTCTTCCACTTTCGCTATAAAATCTACCCATTCTCTCGAAAATAAAAGATGGGCAAGCACCACGTGATATGTTGCATCGCATGGTCCTCGTTTGAGCTCGCGGGAGCATTACTTGTAAAAACGGACGAGCTGGATGTGCCGAAAAGCAGTTGCAATACTGGGTACATGGATAGAGCTAAGAAGATCCCCAACATATTTCGACCTGGGTTGTTTTACTCAGTGCGCACAGTGCTCTCAGTGAGGGAACACCAAAGGCTCAGAGAACCTACATATACTTCCTACTTCATTTCAGTCACGCCCTCTCGAAGCACCTGGAGTTACTACAACTTACCTTTCATTATGCAATCCTTCTAAAATTTCCAAATTTGATGGAAATTTACTCAGTTTCATAAACAACTCTAAAGAAGTTCTGAGACACACCCCGTCTCTGACTTTCTCCGACTATTACCTACGAAAACTAAGCTTACTACGTTTTTTTTTGAAATCTTCGTTTTCATTGATTATCAGCGGTATCATGCAGTCACCATTGAGTTTTCTTTTTCCATTTCGCACATCCTCATCTCTTTTATTGTCATTCTTGCGCACCCACTTTTAAGAGGAACGAATTAACGATTCGGAATGGAACTCCGAAAAGGAAAATTCATCACTAGTATGAGCGACTCCGGCGAACTCCTGAAGGTTTGTCAGACTGAATATAGCGCAATTGCACACAAACAGGAGTGCCCTCGGCGACCTATCAAGGCTCAATCTTGGCGCTTCCGGTGGACCACTGCAGCGCCCACCCCATCAATGATCACTCGCTGCGGTTTCCATACTACGTTGGCGTTCTGTAAATAACCCAAGATAGGTGAGAGAGCGTAGTGCTGAAGAGGGCACAGCGATGAGAGTCGCATCAATGCCAAATCAACGGGCAAGGAAGGGGTCCCATTTCTCGGGTTCTGGGCCGTTTCTCATGGTTTTTCCTTCTTTAGTGTACCACTCACCATCGCTAAGTTAATTTGAAATGGGTTGCCTTTCCAGCGTGAATTCGTCTCTAACACTTGTAATACGTATAATGCCCGCGATCTTCAAAGTGACCCCGTACATACTTCGTTAGCTCTTCCCTACAATCAGTTAATATTTTTTTTTTTCTGCCTAATCGGTTTTGCAGGTCTCTGAAGGCAGCCTTTGAGGACAAATTCATCCCTTGTTCAAAAACTAGTATTGATCGGATAGATTATGCTGAATGAACAACCAGCCGCGCCAAGGCGAGGGAACAGACATGGGACGATAGAACACTCCGGAAGGGTCAGACGCAGACTACCGCGAGGCATTCTGCAGTGCAGTAAGTCGTGCACACAGTTTAGTCACTGCTTTATCCACTTTTCCTGCACATTTTAATCAGCGAAAACAGTTGTACCGTTTTGTTCGAACTGACCGTCGAATATGTGGTCATGCGCGAAATACCGCGAGCGTCGCCCTTACGATCGCGGAAGGCCTGTTAGAAGAAGGGTTAGCGGCAATCGCTTTACGTGTACTACTGCGACGTGCAACGGCTAGTATAGTCGTTCCTACATTCCATTAAGTTCGATCGGCCAGGTTACTTGCACGGTACCGAATTGTGCCTCGTCACCGCCTACCCGTCTACGTCTTTGCGTTTACACCGCCGAGCGAGGCGGCCCTCCGTCGTGTGTCCATGTTTCCCAATCACTGATCCGGATTATTTAAATGTACAAGTTGTCCGAAAATTTAGCTTAAACCGGTGCAAAAAACGGCGTAAGCCTGCTGAGAGCCAAGACCAACATATAACAGAATGCATAGACATCTGAAAGTGACCCCTGGAGGCCGTTTTTTTTGGAAGATGTTGAAATTCCCCTTCCGACACGGCAGTTCATTGAGTACATAGTCACTCCTTTTCCTTATGGAATTGACCATATATTTGCATTTTCAGATGCTTCTCGATATCGAGGAAGGGCAGTCGAATTGGTGTCGATACATCTTTAAATTTACAGTAGATCTTCAATATGTTGCTAAGATTGAAGGTGGGTAGTAACCGATTTTTGTTCGCTCTCCAATCTCATTCTTCATTCTATGAAGTACGCTGGAGGGTGTTTCCGCTTTACGCACGACGTTTTTTTCTGACGAGAAATGATTTTTCGGAATATTCTTCGTTCTGCCAAACTGGAATCACAACTAGACATTTATCTTGCTTTCCCATTTTATGACTTTTCATTTCATTTTGCACATTTTTATTTATATGAATCAGTAAGCGCATGTGGTATTCGGAAATAACCCTATCCTTCAAGTACAATATTATCCATGCCCAGCTGTTCCCATGATTTCTTTGCAAGCTCCCTGGACGCGTGGCACAGATGTGGATAAGCATTCGCTATAGCGGCACACCTTCTACTCTTTATGTGGCTGGCAGACAAGTTTATAAGCGCCTATTAATTCTCGCCGAATAATCAACTCCAAGGTTGGCTCATGCGTAAAGACGTTCATACTTGAATTGGCATGCGTGCTGCATTCTAATGCGACCAGCCTTCATCATTACTCCCTAAGCGTTAATCCCGCGCAGTCGCAGAGTACGCTGCGCTCCTTAGCCTATTCGCCACATCGAACTATCCGCGGCATCTTCTGCTGTGGTCCTGACTTCGGCGACGTCCTTCTTTATCGCGTTTCTCCATCTTTTCCTTGCTCCTCGTGTTCGTCTTGCCGTTCTGGCTCAAGTCATCACTTTTCAATCCCGCTGATCTACGTGCCTTCTCAGACACATGTTCATTCACCATCCAGCGATGCGTGCTTTCTCCTCTTAGACTGGACAGCGCAGTCTCCATATCCTACTAATCGGAGCAGCCATTGGGATCAGAATAGTATCCCTCTATGGGGTGTGCCTTTGTTCAAATCTCACGCGCTGTCCAAGGTTTTTTTGAACACAGGTGGTGGAAACGGACAGCCGCAAGTTGTTAGGTAGGTGGCGGGGGGGATCGGGAGAAAGCCTTGAAGTTTGCTAAGGCGAGATTAGCCTGAAGTTGGCTAAGCGAGAGATTGAATTTTAAAAATTTACGTACCTCGAACATCTTAATTCGTCTACAAAGGAAAACGGTTCCTCTCAAAATTGCCAGAAGCCTTTTTCACTTATTCATCTATTGATTTTCTAACATAGAATTAGAAAGCAAAGCGCAGTATCAGTGGCACTCACCAGGAAGGTCTTTCATGTCGCTTGACGCTTTTTGAAAACGATTTTTGCCCTATAACCTCGAATTACAGTGTCCTGTCCCAGTTTCTGACGCCCTTCTCAGTAAGTGGTCTCACTTTGTTGCCATAACTTTTCATGCCCGTATCCTGGAGTACGCCACGTCATTTCGAATCTCTGGCTTTGATCTTAAAGCTCTTAAGTGTGTAGGGCTTTAAGAACATAGATAAGCACTTTTGATGGGTTATGTTGTAGACATAGCTAGCTGATCAGTCGAAGTATTACAATCGTACAATCCTGGTGACACACATTTTGTAAAAACCGTTTCATGTACTGGTGAGCTGATCAAATACATGAGGGGGTTCTTATCCAGGGTTCAGACCAGGGTCGTAGATGGGAGCATTGGAGAGTAAATGAGAAAATAAAGTGTGGGGCACAAAATGAAATTTTGCGTTTCAAAGTTCACATTCGAACTCGGATTTTGAGTTCCTGCGCTCGGCCAATTCTCTTTAGAAGGGGGAGGGGCGAAGTCAAAGTGCGTCTGATTGAGCTACGTTCAACCTCTATTCACATCACCGATCACCCGCAAGGTGGAGGAGGACGAGGGACGGGTGGTAAGGGGTCGTACAACTGCGACCCATTCCCCGACGCAGTGTTCGCACTGCTGCTAGCTATTTCAATGCTTTGATTCCTGGTGACACACATATGTGCTACCACATTGTAAAATATATCTGGACCGAAGAATCGAGAGATAAATGGATCTCATATGTTCTCCTTGTGGCAGCTCTCTTTTCTTATGATCCTTTCCACATCATAAACTGGCGCTGACGAGTTTCTCGCAACATTCTCTTCTCAACACGAAAGCTAACATTAAAGCTGCAAGCACAATGAAAGCAATTGATTTGTTCTTCTGTGAAATGACTAGTCTCTATAGAAGTCACAAGTGGCAGCTTAGCAATTCAAATCACCGAGAAATTTTATGGGTCTTCAATCTCACCTTGTAAAAAACGTATATCTCCCAGCTTCAGCTTACAGAGGGATTGCCAACTGGTTTTGCTCGTGTATAAGTGTAGCAGGACAACGAAAAATAAAAAATAAAGTGGAAAAAATTCGACTTCCTTCTTGGGTTCAGCTGTGAAGGAGCTTTCGGGAAAGAGTGCGTTTCATAGAATACAATAAAGGCTGCAAAGGGCATAAAACAGGTAGTAGTGATACCAATTCTGAACCGGTTTTGCACAAACTTCTGAACTGCTGGGGTACCCGACAGGAGGCCCGTCGCGCGGCAAGAAGGCAGTCAGTGGACGAGTTGCAGCGCGTGATGTGCGATGTAGAACGTAGAGCGTACAATGTTACATTGTATTTAACTTGACGCAAAATGGCTACAGCACGCGCTGCGACCCGTTCGCAGACTCTGCCTTGTTGCGCGCGCTTGCTTCAGTAGGTACCCGTTTGTTTTTGTGCTAACAGGGCTGTGTCCCAGAATAATGGGTGCTCATACACAGTGTATTTGAAGATTCCTAAAGGAGAATGATATCCTTGCATCATTCTGAACCCCGCCTGAAGCAGATTACAAGTATGCCTTCCTAGATATTATCTGGCAAGCAATGTGGAAATAATCGATACCGTTTCTAACCCATAATTTTTGACATCGTATGAGAAGACTATCGGCCAATTGTTGATGTACCACAGTCCTTTTCAGGTCCGAAATGGATGAGGGACGAGACAGTGATCAGTGAGCGCCTCAGTATCGCTCACACAGACTACATGTACCTTTGTGTTTGTGGAGAGGTGCGTGTCTATAACATCTTCCATTCATTCCCGCTCAGACCCTGAAAAATCCTTAAGATTCGGAGCGAGCAGCCTTACCCCTTCCAACGACTGCAAACAAAGTCAGGGGTTTTCTTATTCAAGTTTATTTGACTGTTTTTCTTTTTCTGTAAATAGACTTACCTCAGAGTTCAATTTCTTAAGGTTTTTGAATGTTACAATTATGCCCTGCAAAAATGAAAGTATTCTCAGATATTCTCGTCATTGTACGAGCTCACTCCAGTCGGACAGTGGACAGAGTTACAATACCGGCTTTCTGAGAGCTACACCGATATGCTCGCATTCGCCGTCATTGGTCCTATTACTCAAATACTGGTCGTAGAACAGGTAGGCGCATCCAAGCTTTAGTCCGTCCGGTGATCATTATGGAAGCCACGGACGCTACTCCAAAGTGAGAACAAGGTCTGTATGGTCGATAACCTCACATTGTACCAAATTTATCGACGATAACGGCTACAACCTTTGTCATCACAGCAACCCACCCCCGATGTAAACGCAGGGACGGCAATAAAAGTCATTCTCCCTCCACATTTTAAACGAAGAATTACACTTAGATAAATTTAAGCCTAATGCACGCAACTGGATATTGAAGAGCTCATCCCATTCTATCAGAAAACTTCATAATAGCCTTTTACACCGACAGCACCAGAAGGCTTTTCCACGGGGAACATGGTGCACGTTTCTAACCCGACGAGGTCCCCGACGGATCGTGGGCCATCGCTACGTTTTCATAAAAGCTGGTCAGAAGTGGTATGCTTAGTCGGGGCTAGTGTCTCCTCGGCCTTATCAGGTAACCTTCAATGAAACAATGTGCACTGTTCAGCTGTTACCGTAGGCCTCCTTGAGTCGACTGAGCTGACATAATGACGAGCCATATCAAGGCGATGGGGGCCATGAAGAAGTGCCTGCTTTGTTATGAGAGGGACAGTGGCAGAAATTTGCCTCAACAATCCATAACAGCGGACTGGCGCGAAACACTTACGGTGATGTATCGCCAGGGGCAAAATGACTTTCTTGCCCCCTCTCTATACGGTGGTCGTCGCATTAATTTCCACCCTGTTATGAACTACGATCATACCCTAGACCCCATACCACTTGCCCATGATGGTATACCCACCGGGTCTCGTCGTGCATAGTCCGGGATTTGAATCTGGGTCGAATCTTGCCTAGGCCAACTAAGCCTTCCATCCCCCCCCCGAAATAGATTCACTGGTACCAGACACTTCTAACAATAAGAGGATAAAATCGTTGACCCGAAAGTCGGCTGCACATCCCTCACCATCCATAGACCAGTCAATGCTATGTCACTGCATCCATATATTGCTCTCTATTTCGAATTTAGCAGAACAAATTAGGCTGTGCGCATTTCGAATTGATGACGCTGACTGATTTATTCCTTATCCTTTTGGCCTTCCATTAGATATTTCAGTGTCATATAGCGCTAGAACCCTAAAAGCAGAAGTTCTACAGTTTTATAGACATTCGTAACGTCACGCATCCCTTTTATCACTCCTTGTACCCTTTCTGCGGAAAAAAGCCGAATGAGAAGGCCTGAATTAAAGTTACTTGCCCAGTTTTCGTTTCTCAGTAATTGTGCTCTTTGTCAATTGCCGTTATGAGTCACTCTCCTCTTATTATTTTTCGAAATAATATGCTCCTAACCGTGTTAGCCGAGCATTTTCCACACAAAGCTGGATTACCATTTACAGGCAACAAAAACACCGTGCTGATGTTCTCGGTGCGTGATTCTGAAGTGGTCGATCGTCGCCGCATTGCTCTCTGTCAGAGACCGGGAGCCTTGGCCAGAGACGAAGCAGGTGGGCGATTTGACTTTCCTATCAAACACAATCTACCCATCAATGCGGTAAGGCTTTAAATATGCTCTCAACATGAGATTTTTGGACGCCTGACGCACATATATTTCTGGTGCACACCCACATTATTGTACCCACCGAAGGGCAAGTTTCCCAATTCAGGACGACTATTTGTGGCAAATCGTGCAGCAGCGGCTATACAACTGGTGGATACGGTTCGATGGATATCAGCTCGTAATGTGGCGTTGGCTGACGCTGTGGTACCGCATTTCTCCGCCTCATGGGGACTGCTGGCCATACCTTGAAAGGAGCCTATTCGCTCTCACGAGTATTCATTTCGATTCGATGTAAATAGATGAACAAATAAATAATTTATGATAAATAATGTGCATAACGGTCTATACGTGGAACTGGAACAAGGAAGTGAATCAAAGAGATTCTTGGAACGGGAGAGACAAAGTGTGGAAATTTCGCGAGAAAGCATCACATGTATATACCGACCAAGGAAATGAACATATGAGATTATAAATAGCATAAATTTGGTAGAGATAAGATGATGAGAGCGAGAAAAATAGGCCTATGGATGAGCGTTGTGAATGGTCAACAAGGCAGGGAGCACTTCAGAAGTGCGTGAATACGACTAGACATCAATCTACACAAACGATCAGTAAGGGGGTTCGGGAGGATCACAAGACGGAATTTCAAGAACGTACGGTACCACCGCCTATCAGCACCTATAGGCATAGGGAAACGGTCGATGTGGGGACCGGCAGAAGCCTGGAGTGGCCAATGAGCAGAGACGGCCAGCCGGTCACCATACGAGTCACAGCACGCTCTATGCAATTACTGTAGTGAAGCAATTCTATTACTTGACGCTAAATTGCTACAGTACACGCTGCGCCTCGTCCGCTGACCCCTCTTCGTCTCTGCCTTCTCGCCGCGCGACGGGCCTCCTGTCGGGTACCCGTCGGTGGTATCGGGATTTCAATCAGACCCTAAAGCAAAGCAGGCGATAGAACAACACATTTTGTACTCATGCATGCACAATACAATACAATAATACCCAATTAAACAAACAAATCATCTATTTGGATTAGACTGAAACTCGTTGTGTATAAATAAACAGTAATCGATATAAGCTCATAGAAAGAGACTAAATTAACAAAATATTTAGATTATTATATTAACTGATTGTCAGTTACATTATGATGATGACGTCCAAGCGTCAGTGAGAAACACGGCGTTTCAAAGCGAAACCACCTGAATATGCGGCCTTCTACCTGCACAAAAGCTGCACCTTTAGCTTTACCGATTTGCCTTTGCGAGAACAACGAAAGAGGAAAACTTAGGCAGGAAAAGATCAGATACTGCTCAAACTTGAAGCTCAGGAGGCAGGCTCTACTGGAGCACGTTCGACTGATAAACTCGTGCCTTTCCGTCCACTACGTCGACTTTCCCGACGCAGTTCCACTTCTTTTTCCCGCAATTCGGCAATTGCGGACTGAAAACAGCTTCATACACATACACAAGAAACTTTAAACAAAAAGCAATTCATAATGGACTGTGCTTCATACGGAATTTGATTGATGGTTAATTATCGTAATAGTTATATCGGACATGAAAATTGTTGGAGAAAAGCGCGAAGTATAAGAGCACTTCAGAAACGGCGGCTGAATCTATACTTATTGTTGCCGTACTGGAGCAGACAAGCCTAGGCTGAATAGACCATCTAGCCATCCCGCCTTGCTTTTCGCCCGGAAGGCGGATTTATGCTGATAAGTCCAGGAAAACAAGACACACACACTGTATTATAGTCTTCAAAGCCACTACTCCGGATTACGATTCTGAACACATCACATGGCACGTAAAGAGCATTCCCGCGTTGAATAACTGCTTTAGAATTGCCACACTGACGACATTATTTCAGGAGAGATTGTTCACAGCAACCCTTTTCTTCTTTCTATAAAGAAGAAAACGTATATTTTAGCCATACTGCAGTTGTTTGGTTCATGGGATTAACGCTATTCCATGTTCGCCGTTGGACTTTTTTCAACTCCTTCAAGAAATGTAAATATCAAATTATGGACGACATATGATGGTCATTAATCAATGAGAATGGCTGTTTCTCTAAGAAAATTGATTAATTTCAGCTTTCTGACGAGCAAGATAACGAATTCGTGCACTATAGGGAACGCAAAACGAAGCAGACTTTATATCAGAAACAGACACCTCAGCAAGTTAGCTAGATGCTTGAGGCTGTTGATTCCGATGAAATTGCAAAAAAAGCAAATGAGGAACAAATAGATAATGTCATGAGGCGTTTTGTACAAGCGCCTTCCTATAGGCAGAATTCAGGCTATGCATCACCCCTTCACAATCGTTTCGGATACGTTTGTAATGGCCTACGATCCGTCGAGGAATAGTTTGAACCGTATACCATGTTTCCCTGGGAAAATCTTCTGAGACGTCGGGGTAGAAGGCTCTTCTGAGATTTTGTAATAGAAGGGAACGCGCTTTCTTCATTTCCAGCTTGGCTCTTTCGGTTTGGACGCAGTGAACTGTATTTGATTCCGCTGTTAAAGGAATCTTCACGGAAAAATCATGATTCTATTTCAGCCATAAATCACTGGCTTGAGACTCATTATCCACGATAAGAATGAAAAGAACAGAAATATTGCTTTTGTTTTGGTAAAAAATTCGAAAAATCGAAAGGGCTGCTACGCGTTCAAAGTGCCCACGGACGTCTTTCACAAATGCTGGCGACGGGGATGCTTCCACTTGGTTCTTGGAGTGCCTTCACTAGAAACTCTTTCTGGCCTTCTGCTTTATTGCATTCACATCACACTTCTACTCCATCCTATTCTATCGATCGATTTGTCTCTACTCTCCGAAATCGCGCGCTTTAACCCGATTCTTTCATTGCGTCGCCTGATACGTAGCCGGCCAAAGGCCAACTTCTTTCCATGCCTCGCCTTTGGCTCCGCCCGAATTACCTTCGATGTCCAGAGTGTAGTTTTTGTACGTTTGTTTCTCTTCGGAAACCGAATCTTCATGCGTGAAACTTTGTGTGCTGTTTCCAGTGATCACAACTGACACATTCATGTCAAAAAGAATGCAAGAATTTCCGCGAAATTCCTTTAAAGCAACAGTCCAGGCAGGGTTTCAACTACTTGGTCATTAGGCGGTCAAAACATGCCCCAGCCCAACTAAAGTTTATAGGAAATGTCTTTAATTTCAAAACCTACCTCTAAAATGCGCTGGAAGGGGTCGAAGTCCTCTTGGAGGGGGCGGATCACCCATAAAGAGGCGGGATCGCCCAACATTCGCTGTGCAGAGCGCTTGCTCGACTAGCGGTCGTTGCGGGACCGCCGCGCTGTATGAGGTCGATTCCATAAGAACCCAATTGAAGCGCTTCAATTTCGATTGCTGGCAAATAGTTATGTATTTGCAAGCATGCATGGCTATTTGCCAGCAGTCAACTGGAGCGCATGTACTACGGGCAGGTTCGGACAACTCGTCCAACACACATCTCCCTAAACGGCCGGGGGAGTCCCTGTCTAAGCCCCTGCCCGACGTTTTTTTCTACTTTTTCTATCTCCATTGACCAACTTCTCACCTGCAACGTCATTATAGGTGGTCCTTACCCGCGAATTCGTTCCTGGATTGTTGCTTTAAGAGAAGATAGAGGTGAGTCCTTTTTTTGCCCTCCCCCTGTAGAAACAGCAATGATATTGTAAGGGGTGGCGGTAGGGGGAGGGGAAGGAATAGACTCGAACAAGGATCCCTCAAGGTTGATGGTGTTGGAGGTGGTATCTCTTTAAGGAGGATCGTCAAATTTGGAATTGAAACAACGGACGGTTGACCCTGACTCTATGTGATGCACGCTCAGATGCACCCAACTTGCATGAAATAATTTTTCCATTCTGTAGACTTTGCGAAAGCAAACAAGACCACACTTTGTGCTAACGCCAGAGGCCATGAGTTATTTAGGGCCTTTTTATGCTGGTACTCCTAACACTTTTGAGCTGACACAACCTAATGCCGAGTGTCAATCGGTGCTGTTCGTCAACATACATGCTAATTCACCTTACACACGCACACTGCGAATGTCCACTAATCTAATATACTAATAATGTGCGACACGCGATAACTAGCCAACGCTCTAAAAATATTTGTGCAATCATTTATTCGCAATGAGCGTTCCACGCGTCGACAACACGAGTTTTTTTGAATTCTGCTTTTACCTAGCCAAGTGCAAGTACCTCCACTTTTACGTATTAGCAACACCTTCACAGCAAACATTATGGAAATCAGTAACATATACAGTTTGACTTAAAGCCCACTTGTTCGCAGCTTTTTCCTAACTCATTGGCTATATCAAATTTAACTCATATTTTTTCCTTATTTTAATAGTTCACTGATGAAAGAGTCAGACCGCATCAGATTCTTTTTTCCAACTTCTATGAGTCACAATTTCCAAGTTCACTACGCTATTTTCGATATCAGAATGGGTGTAGCGCAGGCTTTCGGTGTAATAATCGAGTGAATGAATCAAATAAGAATTATTTATCAGAGTGATGAATTGGTTCAATCCATTCCAACGTTTCACTGGAGCGCGCAATTCAGTCAGAGCACGGGTACAGATACCCTTTACCCTCCCTTAGCCTGGAGTACCGTGACTACCCTAGGGCAGCCCTCCGAAATTCTCGCAGCGTTCGCACTGCGCGCGCCTCACGTTGAGGAGCGCCACACCTGCGGCCGCTCTCTCCCACGGCTGAATCGTCGCACTGTCATACTCCACTTTCTATCGTCGTGGCTCTCGTCGTAGTGTGCAGAAAAAATGACAAGTGTGCACATTGAAAACAAGACGATAACATGTGACAATGCGCGCCACTGCGAATCTGGTTACGGTGGAACCAATGCACCACGCTGATAAATCCTTCTCCTATAAATGAGTAAGTTGCCACATGCAGGGTCCTCGTGATCAAATTCCGCCCAACAAAACACACCTCAATGTTCAGTAGAGACCACGAATTTTTCGGATAGTAAAAATAAAGTATGTTGATAGGGACATGCTAATGTCTCGGAGTCCCAGTACTCCAAAAAGAAATCAGTTCCGCTTTCGTTTTAAATCTTCAATGCTGGTTCCATATATGGCGAATTCAAATCATCCTCTCCAACTATGAGTCACTCCGTGTTTCGCTGATTCTGTGAAGGATTTAAGCAGCATCTCTTCTGAACTAAGCTTGACTCATGCAGCATCAGTAATCTTCCTTGGTTGCGTGCTGGCCCATACTGGCTACATACAACACACACGCAAGTCTCACACATCAAAATGTGCGGGAGATTAGGGGCTTTCAAATGACAACAAAATCATAAAACTTAAGCCACGAGTCGGGATCAGGTTCAAAGGTCGTCGGTCCCTTCTAGAGAGAGAAAGAGGGTCTCCGACGGCAA
>MU873079.1:4711-17610 GCA_036418205.1 Ostertagia ostertagi | reverse complement strand
GTGATATGCGAGAGTCACCTGACCAAGATTCCTTCAGATTCGGACTGGGAGATTCTTACGTTTGTTAATAAACGATTAAAGCGATTGTTTATAAAAAAGAATTCAAGGACAAAGATGCTGAAGTGAACATCTGCTGTCTCCCAGAATAGTTTTCGAGGCTAATCAAGAGCTGGCGCCTCGGCGCACTCCAGTGTTCACCGTGCAGAGGTGTAGCTGAGTAGGTAGTGGTGTGTCTGCCGGCTATTAGCTTTCCAATCTGAAGTTGGCCACCGACCATGTGTGTGTTCCTCTGCCCATCTCATGCGCACAATCAAATGAGGAATTGTCTCCACTTCGTTTACTTTTTTCTTGTTCGTAGAAGCATTGAAGATTGGATAGGAGATAAAAGGAGTTGCTTGCTATTGTGATGGCTCCATGAACAGCACCTATTTTTCGCTCAAATTTTGAATTGTGTTATTCTTCTCTCGGAACGAGCTTTCGCAAGAGCCGGTCGCGGTACCAGTCTAACGTCTTAGTCGTTTTTTTTTTCGTTTATTAATACATTGATATGTTCTTGTTATTGTCACATGCCGTCACACGCTAGCTGTTGAGATTCGTTATTTCGTGCTAGAGAGTCAATTTTGCGCCCCTTACCTATCGGAGCAAAGAAGTAGTACCTATTGTAGCTTCTGCTACCTACTGACTTATCTGTTAGTTTCTCTTACTATTTTCCTGCTTCATATTTCTTAAAGGCACAACCCAGGCAGAGGTCGTGTGAACGCTTCTCTTCGGTCTGTAGTATAGACCCCTAGAGGACAATCACAAATGTGGCGTTCCCGTGCACGGAAACCAACCGACAAGAGCGCTTGGGCCTTGCAAAGTAAGCTGAAGCTGCAGATTTTTTTTCTCTTATCAGGCTGTTGTCTGGCGCTCTCTCTGTAGCGCTCTCTCGCCTCATACTCTCCTCTCCGCGCTTAGTCTCTCATTCCCTTAGCACAGCCGATACGAAGGTGAGTGAGCCCTTAAAGGAATCTTGCGCGGAAAATTCTTGCACTCTTTCCTAACATGAATATGTCAGTTGTGATCACTGGAAATAGCACACAAAGTTTCACGCATGAAGATTCGGTTTCTGAAGAGAAACAAACGTACAAAAACTACACGTTATGGACCATCGAAGGACCAGGAGGCAGAGCCAGGCGAGGCATGGAAAGAAGACGGCGTTTGGCCGGCTACGTACCAGGCGACGCAATGAGAGAATCGGGTTAAAGCGCGCGATTTCGGAGAGTGGAGACAAATCGCAATGGAAGAGAATCGGGTTAAAGCGCGCGATTTCGGAGAGTGGAGACAAATCGATCGATGGAATAGGATGGAGTAGAAGTGTAAGATGTGAATGCAACGAAGCAGAAGGCCAGAAAGAGCTTCTAGTGAATGCACTCCAAGAACCAAGTTTGAGCATCCCCGTCGCCAGCATTCGTGAAAGACGTCCGTGGGCAATTCGAACGCGTAGCAGCCTTTTCGAGTTTTCGAATTTCTAATCAAAACGAAAGCAATACTTCAGTTCTTTTCACTATTATCGTGGATAATGAGTCTCAAGCCAGTGATTTATGGCTGAAATAGAATCATGATTTTTCCGCGCAAGATTCCTTTAACCTAACTTTTCGCAACGACTTTTGCCCTTTTTCTTCACTGCTGTCCCATTTCGCACCAATATATTCGAATTCTTGCGAGAGCCACACCAATGTGACCGCTGGGGCATGCTATACCGGTTCATATGCGCTATTTGATAGAAAAAGTATATTCTACCTTCTCCAGGCGAAGGAGTATCAAACCTGAAAAGGCCAGCGAACCTAAAACTTCTCCGATTATTGCGCAATATCCAGACATGTCGTGTGGAGATGGGTAAGCGATGTTAGTTCAACATAGTTTCACGAAGATAGATACTCGCTCCAGACTCTGCAACTCTAGAAGTTGAGTGAGGATGCGTTTTGAAGACAAATTTCGCGGTAGCGGAAATGGGTAAATCATGGATCATATATCAGCTGTAGGTGCTAAGTGACAAGGAAAGAACTTCTATTGGGAGGAAAAGGCATCCGGGGAGAAATAGTGTGTAAAAAGCATGGCAGTCAATCCTGCCTCGCCTGCAACATTGGTTCAGGCCAGGAATGATGGCAGGGGAATGGATTGCAAGTTCTAGCGTTCAGTAATCCCTTTTTGGATCGTTTGTAAGTAGCCAAATTGCTTCTATGGTCAACGCTCAGGAATAGGCGGTGTTTACTCACAGGGGAGAGCTCTTTCTACTCCACGAACGTGCTTCAGGTTTTCCTGAATAAGTAACTGATTTTGCGGGTTGTGTCCTTTTGAAGAGAGCCTAATCGCTCTAACAGCTTTGCGTAAAACTAGGCTATCGGAGTCAGTTATTACGTGATTGTTTGAGTCGGCAAAGTAATCGTCGGTATTTTGAATGAATTGGCGATTCTTGAAACACAATTAGTCTACATCTGCTTCATTCAACGTTTATTTTATTTATTTATTTCTGAATATCTCTACTTTTTACGTGAACTTTTCTTGATGCGTTTTCGTTCGAACTCCATGATCAAATTCTGATCCATCGGCTATAGGATTCGTGTCAGTCGTCTGTAAACCTGCACTCTTACACTTCAATATACATTGGCGATAGTCAGCAAGTTCTTTGATGGTCTTTTGTTAGAATTCCGTGCCTCCTTGCAAACTCGCGTTGAATGAAGTTTTTTATGGCAGTCGCTCGGGTGCGATAGGGTGCTGCAAGGATAGATATTCGAACTTCATGATAAGATACATAACCAGCTCCGCTCCTTTAATGATGTGTCCATAGCAATTACATTCATACTACCTTAAACCTTCCAAAGGTGAGAGAAGATGTGTCGGATTATCACCATGGAACGGCATAATAGCCGGGCGCACCTTTCGGCTCCTATGCGCATGCATAAGCAGTGACACCTTCAGCCTGCCCAAATGTCATTTATACTCATTCAGTAGCGGTCAAAAGTGCTCGCCGAAACGGTTTTTCGTGGTCATCTTTTCTTTGTGAGAGAAAAAATCAACAGTGATCCCGAAACATTCTTCTAAATATCCTGATTCTTCGAAACTCAAGGATATAAGCTATAAAAAATAGTATATCCATCTTTGAGGGCGTTGCTCGAGTGAGAAGAAGTAATGCCGAAAATAATGTTCGCGCTACACTTGTGCCGCTAGCTTGTTACAACGGGAATCTAAGGAATCTGAAGAAAAAGTTGCCCAGCAACGCAGCGCCTCAGGGTGAATTACGAGAAGGAATAGGATTTGGATTTTGGAGTTTAAAGTAACTGCATGTCTATGCGTTGCGTCTTCCTAACAATGATATAGGATACCTTTGCCGCTCTTAAACACTATGTATTCGCGTTAATCTAGGAGTGCAAGAAAATATCTAAGAGGCGCACGGATTGCTGGGTATGTCTATGATGTGTTAGTTCTGGCCTCTATTCTCTGAACTTCTGGTGGTTGCTTGAAGCTTAAACCTCGACCAACACTAGAATATTAGGAAGCCGATACCGCCAAGGGAAAGTACGGGGTCCGTACCTTCATAGATCGTGACAGCTTCGTTGCTCAAAGTGCGCGATTAGAGCGGTAATCCATTATAAACCTGCAACCATCGACCGTCGCTGCAGCGCTTCCCGCCACACCTGACATAGAGGACAGCGTGCTCTTTCGAACGGTATGCTCTCTCATGTGTTCTGTTTCTCTTGATCGCAATGTCTCGCCGTCGTGCCACATCTAACGTTCCTGTAGGTGAGACCTTAATTTTGGCGTTTCCTGTGATACCTCTGCCTTCCTTTCCCTTTTTCATTGCGTAGCTCAGCCCGCACTAGCGAATAGGAGCGCTGCTCTGTTTGGTTCTAGTTTTTGTCCCTAGTTTGTGCCTTGAAAACCTTATTGGGGCTACTTTTCAACTGGGATCGCCGTCCACTGTGAACTTGAAGGCCGACCCATCATTGACTGCTAGACTGAATGTCTTCATAGCACTACTGACGCTCCTCTCTTTGGAATGGCTGAAAAATCTCTCCGCTTTCATATCTGCTCTCTCGAAATTTCGAAGCTCTGTACAGATGAATTCTTGAATTGGAATTTTAGCACTATATAATAAATTTATGGAAATTTACCGAGAGGGAAATTCAAGGATAGTTTCACATCTTTATTACGAAAGCTTGGATTGCTTATAAACGGCAGAAACCTGGTACTCTTAGAATTGGGCTAACATAAGGAATGCAGCGGAGCAAAATGCTGCAGGTGCTATTTCCTTATTGCGTAGCAGTAGTAAAACAGCTGTGAGAATTGATTGACGGAAGTTCTGCTTTCAAGGTTGTTCGAGACAGTGGCAAGTGACAGACGACATAGAGGTAAAGCACTTTAACGCTGGGCGACATTTCCAGTCAGGGATACGTCACTCCGAAGTTTGTTGCATTCTTGCCGAACAGATTTTAAATATTTGTTCTATGAAATTTGTGGACAAGCTGTTTCGCGGCACTCCTCGTCACCCGAGTCAGATACAAATTAGCCGACTCTGAAGAAGGAAATTGATTGCGTAAGCATTGAAAGTTAGCCGGGATCCTGATCCCTAGCTCAAAAGGCAAGCAGCCATGCTTCACTACCATACCTCCACATGGCCGGAAGGGAAGTGTACGAGCTATGCGTAACCTCGATATAAGTTCACACGAGAACGCTCTTAAAGCAGATAGTCGGACAACTAGTTGTTTATTTCTTCGCAAATTTGGTATGGGACGAGTTGCTAAGGGTACCAAAGGCTTGCTTGCCACCAGTTTAGAAGCCGTTCGTATTTCAGAATTTGAAATTGTTATAAAGAGATAATCTAAGGCCGACGGCGCGCAATTTTGTACACACCATCATAGTTGTATTGGCTAGTTCGCCAATGGAAGACCTAACCAGTGACGTGTGATATTTATTACGACGTGTAGTATAAGAATCATCAAATAAGAACGCTTTTAATGGGCTTTATATACAGAAAAGTGGACGGTCCTCAGTTACCGTATTGCCACTGGACCGTAGAGGGCCAGTGGCGGTACTCAAGCTCAGGGTATGGAAGAGCGCACCTGCGCGGCACCGCTGGGCTTAGATTTCCACCACATGATTTCACATTGTGATACAGCAGTCATGCCTACGATCTTAATCTCAAGGATTCATATCGTACGCATAGTCCTAAGGAAAACGAGGAAAGTTGAATTAGCATCCTATCATTCATTTCTATGGATCTTAGTCTATTAGGAACACATAGGTTACTAATAGACTAAGATCCATAGAAAACAAAAAGTTTTCACAATTCGAAAAAAATACTCAAGGAATCTTTTGAACTGCCCCCTCTCTCGCTTTTTATCCTTTACAAGTTGGTTAAGTCGGACGTTGACCCATCAATTATTGTGACTCAACTGAGGACGACTGCTGCCTTTTTAGCGTCTGATAGTATTTCTATTCGAATATGCTCTGTCCAAGCGCGTCCACTGGACGTATAGAAATAAATAAATAATAATAAATAAATCGTAATAACTTCGTATAGCATCCACAACATTGTTCACGTACCGCAATGTTATTGCTTCATACTTGTAATTCGCTCACAAGGCTTAATGCGATAGGAGAAGGTTCTCGTCAGCGGGATGCGTTCCTGTCGCGGGACTCCCTTATCTGGGTTGCTGGGGTAAGAGGCTGCTCCCTCAGGTGTCTCTTTGTAATCCCCAATCCTTTGTTATCCAGTTCCTTTCACTTTTTTACCTTTTTTCATTTTTGTCGCTGATGCTCCTCGAAAGTTGTCTGCTAATACGTAAGCACCCGTTTTATTGTCTGGTTAGACAAACGCAGGACCACTAATCGAAAGTTAGCGTCTTTCTTCGGGATCGATAGAGGAGAGAGCATGTTGAAATTGAAATTTGCCTCAATCAGTCTCTGAGTTGCTCAATGCACAGTCATCTGTTCTCAGGAAGCTCGAGTTAGAACGCCGTGTGCAGGGGCAGTTCCGTGAAAAACTTGCTGTGATATTCTGTAGACTACTGCAACTTATCGGAATCACATTGATTGCTTTCCTTCTTTGAAACGTGTCTATATCATCTTTTCTACATGCTGCTCTCTCTGCTCTCACTCCTCATTCCGATCCAATATTTACGAATTAGTTTATATGAGATCACTTATTTTCCATATCTTACCTCATTGTCACCTCTTTCAAAGCTGCAAATAAGTGCTCACACTAAGAGCGAAATGCTCTGCGGAACTAGGATTCGCCGGAGGCAATATAAAGCTGTTAAATAGGATTTCAAAGGAGAAATATGAGCGGAAAAAAGGCTTTGTAAGAAGTTCGTGTTTATTTTGTATTCAAGTTATTGATGTAGCCAAGCCTAGTTTTATTGACAAAATGGAGGCTTTATCAGCCATCTTTTTTTCATCTCAATGATCTCCTCTCTTCAACTTCTTCCTTCAGTTCTGCCTTTAAACACTTTTCTCTGAATCTTCAATCAGATTCCTATTTCACTCTACTTGTTTGTCTTTTGGCTTCAAAGCGAGAGATTGCGATAGGATTCTGTTGTTGCTCATAGTGGAAGTGAAGATGCTGAATAATGCCCTAGTAGCGAAAAAAGCAAAGAAATCCGTCAAAAACGCGCAAAATGGGACCACTTCCTCTGCCCGTTGACCTCCGATAATGGACGAGTTGGCAACCAACTAAGAGGTCGTCGGCACTCGTTAAACCATAGCTGCCATCATACCACCAGAGATCATACCTTGATTGATAAAGCATTCCATGAGAAAGTATTGGATACGCGCTCGAAGTGGCATACCTTATCAGAATGATAATCGAACAGCGATCTGCTGAGGGGCGGAGCACAGGCGGAGGCGGAGCTCAGAAAGGATTGGCAGCCCCAGGGCGCTGCAACGAGCGCACCTTTAGTCACAAAAAGGCCACATCTCGATTCCTTTGGGCTCTAGCTACTGCTTGAAGTGCTGCTCGTTTCCATGCTTCATGAGATTTAGCGTATCTCTCTTTCAACACCACTTTGAAACCGAGTTTGTTTTACAACAAGAAGTGGTGAGCGCCTGACAATTACGAAGATTTCGATTCTGAAAACGTTATTGGCCACTATACAAACAAAGGTCATTCTGGGAAGAAATCTGAACAGGAGGTTAGATGAGATGTTTAGATGTTGTCAACAATGCTTGAGGTCCAAGACTCGCTAAAAGAGAATTGTAGTGCTAAATATGCTTTACTTATTTCATGCTTTTTCTCGAAGCTTCTTCCTTTCACCGCCCATCAACTCGCCTTGGAATGCATACGTATTTTTCACGCGTTCCTATTCATATCGTTAATTCTACATATTATAATGTCGTTTAGCAATTTTTTTAACGATCTTTCAATTGGTGCACTGTCGATGGTGCTCTGAGGCGGTTAGTGGTAAAAGTGCATGCTTATTCGATTCAAACTTTATGTCGGAAGCACGGCGCATCGCTGGTTGCCATGAATGTTCTTGTATTCATTCTGTGCTCCTGGTCAACAAACGTGGCTGTTGCCCACTTGCTGGCTTGTTTCCTTTTTTTTTTTTTGCTTATTTTCCAGACTGACTCTTTATTGCCCCCTCCCACGTCCCTCTCCTCCCTCATACGAGCGATATATAAAGCGAGAGGATTGAAGCAATAGGGTTTGTAAACTACAAGGGCTAGAATCCTGCGGATGCCAGACGATGGCAGAAGTGAGTGCGAAAAGCACTAACTCATGCTGCGATGTTGATTAACTTAGGGAGGTTACTCCAGTCGAAAACAGTAACTTCTTCGTTCGGTTGGTGAGCCTAAAAATTCAATGCATATGCGCATTCCATCTTATAAGACACCCGAAATACGATTATCCATGAGTGTGACCAACAAACTATTATTGGCTTTTGTTGTACCTGTGTTTTTGGCCGCAGCTCGCCTTGCGAATGTTTCACAAGAATGCTGAGTTGTGAACAAAACTTTCGCCCCAGACGGGATTGGGGCGAAAGTTTTGTTCACAACTCGCACCTCTTGCTTACCGGCAAAGGGCGCTACAAGTCACGTTATCGGGGCGCATTGCTTCCCCACACTTGCCATAGAGGTGCGGGTTCGAGTCCCGTCTGGACCGAAGGTTTTGTACAGAACCCAGGATTCTTGTGAAAAATATAGTGAATCAAATAAATCATTCGGCTTGGAGCGGTTTTTCCTCAGGTGAGCCTTCCAGTCGTAGAAGTGCTGGTTTTCGGGCCTGGCCTAAACAAGCACTTGGATGGGCTATTTGATGTCCAAACACTGCCTTTCAATTTGGTAAGGAGTCTGATTGTAACGAAAATATACGATGGACGGCAGTCTATATATGGTCGACGCTGATCTGCACTTTTGATCGTTGAACCATGGGTGTGACTTGTTGCGCGTGGTTTTCTTGTGCCCACATTTTTTCACGCAATTAATAAGTTATGTCTATCGTTTTGCATGTCACCCTATTGACTGCAGGTACTTTGCCGCTAGCCACAGTTTATAGATCTAAATGAACCATTGAGACCTGCTAATCCTCAGCTCACAGCTATGCTAGTATGTTTGCTGCGTTGAAATTATAACCGATAAAGATGTACGAAGATGGAAACCCTGGAGAAAAAAACTAACTCGAAGAACGGCCAATTTTAGGCAGTAGAGGCATTGAGGCACTTTTAGCCACAACGCTATGCCCACTAGTAGCAAGCAAAATCAAATGTAGTAAGATATTGGGCGCTATCGCAATATACGGGGCATTTCGTAAATGTCTAGCCACGTTTCGTTAACGCTCCTAAACATGTTCATGTTTGAAAGACTGGTTAATTGGTTTGAGTTATGACATATAGCGCTGTGCTTCATTGTGCTCGGGCTAGCTTTTACAGGAAAAAGCAGAAGAATATGATTTTGAAGCGCATCGCAATGATGCTGGGCACTTGTGGTGAATGAGTTCAAACCGGCGAAGCTCTGGGTTTGTCAAAAAATAGGGCACGAGACTCAGGTGCGGAGAAGTAAGCTACTGAGCGCAGTTTTTTTTTTTAAACAGATTAGTCCCCCGTCAACCGCCGGGACCTTCCTTTCCTGCGCAAGCTTTCTATCCTCCGCTATGGTCCCTTCCTCCTGTGACACCAACACCTCCTGGAAGTGACGCGTATGCAACACAATGGTGTTTCATACAGTAGAAGGGACACAATCATGATATGACGGTAGATTTTTCGCTTCCCTTCCTCATCCTCCCTTCCTCTCCACTGCCCTCCAGCTGCCACTGCAGCACCATGTGGAATGAACGGAAGTGTGCTAAGCAGGTGTTTATATAGCCCTAAGAGTGTTATCACAACTATCCTGCTACAAAACATTGATATCTCAAATCCTGTAAGCTACCCGATTTGTTAGCGGTTTGTTTATCCCATGAGCTTCCTTCTCACTCACTTCATTTTGCGGGACGGACACACACACACACACACACACACACATACAGATACACAAACCGACACACAAAGTTAGCGCTTTATAAAATAGAAGGATTAGGGTCAGGGCGGAAGTGGTGTAGTGACAAGTGGCGCGCTTACCACGCGAGCGGTCCGGGGATCAAATCCTGGGTCGTGAGTCGCCCGGGCCAACCAAGCCTTCCATCCCTCCGGGGTCGGTTAATTGGTACCAGACTTGTCTGGGAGGATAAAAACACTGACTTGTACATCGGCTGGCCCCCGCAAGTCATTGTATAGGCCACATCGCATTCAAACGCCACTGCGAATGTACAAATGGAAGTAGAATGCGTGCCGCATCCCAAAAAGGGATTGATCAACGGCAAATGCTTTATCCTTTTTTATCCTTTTTTCCTGCAGCCCTTCGTTTCAGTCCTAAGGAGCCCTTTAAACCTTGCGATAGCCCCTAAACGATTAGACGGTACAAAATCAGAAAAGAAGCGTGAATGCGGAGTAGTGAAACCGCTGATATTGGATTGGAATATGCACGTACTAACGCCTTCTAGTTTACCAAGGGTATGAGCAATGTACTTAACAGACTTTACCGAATACACTTGGTTAGACAAGGCCCCCTTATTACTTGCGAGCATCGAATATTGTAATGTTTAGGATCAAAAGTCTGGTTCGAAGTTGTGAGTTTTCTGCGTGCATCTGTTTGGAGTAATATTCGGTAAAAGTTCTCACCTTGCACACTTTAGATTTTATGCGGCACCAATAGTATGGGTGAGTGACAACGAGTGAGAAAAGGAAAAACGCGAACGTCATGACTGCGTCTTTAATATTCATAGTAATAGTTCTGAGTCGTCGACGCACTCATTCATTCCTGGTCGCGCTCCTGGAAATTCTGTTGATTCCACGTGCATATCCAGTTTCAATCTTTTTCGTGTAGAACTAGCATCAATCGTGGCCTGTCGCACAACTGCCATATTCAGACGCTCCATTCGAGATTTTGAAGCTGTACCTTTTCAAATGTATTCTTTCTATGCTCTTCCTTTTCAACTTGACCCGCTTCACAAAACACTTATTCTCTCCAAAATTCCAACTAGTGATTCCAGGTCGGCTTTTCAGCCTAATCTAGACCAATTCCGCTATGTACATACGTGGCCAGATCGCAGTCCAAGCCAGAGCGAATCTGTGTCATTATCTTCTCTGATGAGACTAGTCTAGTTATTCGATAAAATACAGTTCTGGGGGCCACTTCTGGGTACCGACAGGAGGCCCGTTTGGCGCCAGGAAAGGTTGAGTCAGGATTGGAGTCGCTGCGCCTACGTAGTGATTCAGTGTCAAAATAGAGAATGTCCACCTCACGTACTACACATTTACGCGTCTGCAACCCGTTGAGTCTGTATTCTTGCACGTTGAAGGTGCTCGGTTGTGGGCTACCTATATGAAGGCTTCATTTGAAGTGCACTTTATATTAAGGAAAAGTGGATGTCTTACTTTCCACCATCTGCTCCGTATACCAATTTTAGCACCAGTTCATCTCACCCTAGAGCTACCTCACCATGGGCGTGGCAAAATCTCCATTCATGTGGTTCCGGAAGTTGCCTGAACATTGAAGCCATTTCGTGGACCACACTCTGGTTTACTTCCACACTACACCGGTACTTATCAAAGATTTACTTTGGACGAGTCAATAAGGTGTAATTAGCGCTCTCACCCTCTTCCTATGCACTGAAGTGCACACTAGAGGCCTCCCTCCTCCAAAGTGGACTTTCATCGCAGTTATCCAAACATTAGTACAGTGCGTTTCAAAAGTATGTGCACACCCTCAAAATTCACGTTTGAAAGGGAACCATGAGGTTTCGTGCTATGAAATCCTTCTCAATCGATTTCTCGTAGTCGATAACCTATCATGGAAGCAAAGCAGATAATATCGCCTCACTTTCGGAAAAATTTTGGATGAAATTTTTTTTCTTTGTTTCAAAAGTATGTGCACACTTAACAAAAGACAAAAACATAGCTGAGATTAGAAATCAGTGGGGCCTCCAGAGTTTCTATTAGCTCAAACATCCTGTCCGGCATAATCTGAACCACGTTTGGCATAGCTGTTTCGTCGCTGTCGGCCCAAATAGCCTCTACCGCCGCCTTCAGTTCATCCGCGGTATTATACTGCCGGTTGCTAAAGTTAACGCCTTGATCAAGGGCTCCCTATAGGGTTGCAGTAAGGAGGACACACAAGCCAATCTATCGCTTCAGCACCATTTGGTTAAGGCCATTCTTTGGTAGATTGCGAAGCATCGAAAGACACGTGGTCCTGTTGCTAAAAATGCAATTTTCGCTCCGCTTCGCTAAGGAAGGGCAACAGGTGACATTGGAGCACTGCTTGGTATTCTTTACAGTTCATACGCAATAATGGAACGGCAACTTCTGAATTTCCGCTGATTGCGAAACCGCCGCAGACCCATCAACGGGCCTCTTCCGAAATTCCTTCTCGAGAGCACGAGCGACTCACGGCCAAGCCTCTCCAGTAGTAGCAAAATCCACCCGGCCCGTCAAGATCGAACTCTTTCCATGAGTTAAGATTACCTGAGGAGAGAAAGTCCATAAAAAGTTGCTTGTTTTGAAAATAGGAAATTCTCGAAAAACCGTGTCTTCGCCCGGTGTCCTATCCTATGTTGCCATGTCTGTACGAGCAGACTCCAATGTGGCTGCTAACTTGTGGGCGTTTGAATTAGCCTTCTCAGCGGTCTGTACGAGTGTGTATTCATTCACGGTTGAGGCGCTTAGTTGGTCTTTTCTAGCTGGAATAAAAATCTGAGCTCGGACTGTCAATGAAGAATCCGACAGGATGTGGGCTACTCTTTTGTTGTTCTGAGCAGTCAAGGATCGTGGATGGAGCGGAGTGTGTGCTGAGTATAATTATCAGGGTGCCAGATAAATCTTCGAATGCATTAAGGAGAACGACCAAGTTATCGTGCGATTTCTAGATTGGAACGTTCATTATCATGCAGAACCTTGATCTGAGCTTGCTCATCTTCAGGAAGAAGTATGGCGCGAATTGACATGATGACGAAATGAAAACAGCAAAGTCGGATTGAAATCGGTGGAAAATTCGGCGCCAAAATCTGATCTTCTTCAAGTGTGCACATACTTTTGAAACAAAGAAAAAAATTTCATCCAAAAATTTTTTCCGAAAGTGAGGCGATATTATCTGCTTTGCTTCCATTGATAGGTTATCGACTACGAGAAATCGATTGAGAAGGATTTCATAGCACGAAACCTCATGGTTCCCTTTCAAACGTGAATTTTGAGGGTGTGCACATACTTTTGAAACGCACTGTAGTAGATGGCTCTCTCCGATGGTTATAGTTCCACAAACCTGATCATAAGCGACAGCACTTGCAGCAGAATCACCATGAAAGAGGCTCAAAATTAGTCAGAAGTGAT